>PVJX010011706.1:0-52688 GCA_004027295.1 Dolichotis patagonum | reverse complement strand
AGAACCAACACAGATTCCTTCCCACACCTGCAGTGGCAGGAGCTGTGCTGGAGGAAGCCTGGGGAAGCCATTCATTCCTCCTCATCTGCTTTACCCAGCGCAGCACTGCCGACCGCAGCATACATTCGGACAGCACCTGCTCCTTCAGCGTGCTTTAAGCAATTACTGCACTGTGCTGCCAATCCATAGCCCTAGACGAGACAGCAGAGAAAAGAGAGCAGGATTTGAGTGCAGCAGTAGCATTTAGCATATGCTGTGGAAAAAGCAGAGAACATGTAACAGTCCAGCGTGAAGCTCAGTGTCACACCAGCTGTCCCAACCAACCAGCAGCCCAGATGCCCTGATGCTCCTGACGTTGTGACTTTGTACCCTAAAAGGTTTGGATCACTTTTATGACAACAGGTTTCTCAAAGCAAGGACACCAGAGATGGGGTCAAGCCATGAAAAGCTCCTGTCTGAGAGTTGTGAGCAAATCTAAAGCCCACCTGCACGGCAGGATTAGTGGGCTGGAATCAGAAGAGGGGGAGAGACAAGGAGCCTGGCTCTCCAAAGACCAAGAAACTGGTTTTGGCCTTGGAAGTTACGGAAGTGACTCTCTGAACTGTTTGTTTTTAATGCCAGTCTGATTACCCCTCAGCTTCACAGCAGATTTCACAGCACTGGCAGAAAAATCTATCAGTATTTTTTTAAAAAAAGTTAAATTACTGAGTCTCAGACACACAACCTAAGACTGAAATGGCTGGTGTGAAATAAAAATCTAAATGAATGACTATGTTTCTTCTGGTTCCTTCTGGTTCTTTCCAGTGCCTCAGTTTCAGGTCTTGGCTTTGAAGTTTCTGTGTCCCCACAAAGCCCCTCCCCCAAACCCATACATCTCCATCCTCTGGCCCTCAAGTATTATGGGGTTCATACCACATGTGCACCCTAATTTACTTGCAGAACATTTCCTAAAGATTGTCTCCCAGACTTCACGCACTGTACCGTATTTCCTTCTTTACCTGGTTTTTCAAATAATAGGGTCCTCCTCCCTCCCAATACATCGATCCTATTACTCTCATGGCTGTTCCTTTTCCCACCAGTGTCTTCCAGTCTGCTTCAAATGGTTAGGACACACGCATGTGCTTGGGACTATGGTTTCATGTCCCCAGTTTCTAACCAACAGTCCTGAAAGTCTGAGTGTCTTCTTCCCAATATGTAGCCCTTGGGCAAGTGTATATGGTCTGCTCTGACATAAACTAAAGTCTAGCTCGAGAATTCAGACACATCCCTCACCTAGGAGTTTGCCTTTGTAATGAACCTACACGTGGGGTTGAATGTAAGAGCCAAATCTGAACTACTTTCGGTCAAATCACAAACCAGAAGCAGGTGAAGATGGGCAGGCACAAACCCTATGTCTTCTGGCCCTGCTCCACTTCCAGGAGTGACCATTGCAGCAGCAAATCACTTTGTGACGCAGAGACCAGGTCTGCAACTGGGGCATCTTGCTTAGCAGCTGATGCATTAGCTGTGTATTGCTCAGTCACTCAGGGACGCTGCGCACAGGCCACAAGGGACCGCAATATCACGTCTCACAACTGCTTATAAAATGATCTCGGAATAAAAGTTCAGAACTAAACAAGGAGCCCAGGTGGGTCAGACACTGAACGCCTCAATTCAAGTGGTACAAGGTCCTTATAAACCCCTGGGCAGCGGAGGGAGTGGGGGGCAGCAGAAAGTCAGAGGACATTGAACATCCCCAGCCTACAGATCCTCATTGCTCAGCAGCACTGCCACAGCCCAGCCCAGAGGTCCTCAAACCACCACATTAGCTGGAGCAGGGTGGAGTAGGGGTGGGGGTCGGAATTCACAGAGCAGAGCTCGGGTCTATTGAATGTCAGAGCAGCGTAAAGATGAAAGCTGCTACATAGAGCCTTTGGGAGCAGACACCCCTACTCATCGCACGCCTCCGAGGTCTGGAGGAGGCTTTCCCTGCTGCATCCCACACTCATCACTCTGCAATGAAAGCCTGGTGCCACCAAGACTCTCCCTCTACAGCCTGGGCCATGCAGCCTTTACCCCTGCCTGTCCCCAGGTCCTCCAAACATAAAACGAAGATCTTGGATATCCCACTGTCCCTTCTCAAATGTGTCCCTTATGAGTGAGAAGAGACTTCCCTATACCATGCAGGAATGTTTCACAAAAAGCTTGAACGCGATGTGTCCACGCCATCCATCGGAGAAAGGGAGCAGACGGCGGGCGCACAGCCATCCAGATGGAGCTAAATAAATCCTGAGAGCATTACGCTGATAAAAGAAGCCAACCACGGGGGGTGTAACCTACACGAGTCCAGTTATGAAACAAAGTGACAGAACTGCAGACGAGGAGTACAGATCCATCCCACTGGTCACCAGGGTTAGAAGGAGGACTGGGCGGCCATGCCATAACACAGCAGCAGCAAAGGCACCCTCGTGGGGTGACACATCTTGTGCTTGACCAAGTCAAAGTCAGTGTCTCGGCTGTGTATTGCTCAGTCACTCAGGGACGCTGCGCACAGGCCACAAGGGACCTCAATATCACGTCTCACAACTGCTTATAAAATGATCTCGGAATAAAAGTTCAGAACTAAACAAACCCTAAGCCCTGGCTTAGGACAGACGCAACCAGGCTCCAGTTCAGAATCTGCCTTTAATAAGTGCCCACCGAGCCACGCACCCTGTCTCTCCCTCAGTGTGGTCACCTGGGACATGGAGTGGGACAGTGGTCCCACTGAACGATGTGACAGGTGCCCTCGGGCCACAACCAGGGAGGGGCCTTTGCAGAGTCAGGCTCCAGGCCGGGGGGAACGGGGGAACTTATGGAAAATCTCTATAAATATCATTGTAGACTTAGTTCCTGTTAAATGTAAAGTCCAATGGCAAGAACACACACACAAAAAATTGAAAGGAAAAGCTTAAAACAAACACTGCCTGATCATTTTAATCTTGGCTAATAATTTAAAAAAAAAAAAAAAAGAAAGAAATTTTCCATGCAGGAGAGTGATTTTGTCTACAATGAACCAACAAAGTGAAACAACATTTCTGCTAGGTTTTGACGTGGTACTCCCAGATCACCCTTCACCCCAGGCCTGTTTTCTTTGTTAAACTGTTTCTTCATGCTCTGCCTCTGGGAAACCACAGCACACACAGAAAACAGGAAGCCCTTAGTACAACTGACAATTTTAGAAGGGAAAAACCCAAGCAACTGACTAAAAAATGAAAATTTCAGTCAAACTGTTGCCTGATTTTCATGGGACCAAACAACCTAGCCTATTTTCAATCATCAAATAAGATGAATTGAGCAGCTACTTAACATCAGATGTATAACTGTTGTTAAAAGATCAGCACACCAGGGAGTCCATTATATCAAGTTAGCAAACTTTGTTATTTTCTGAAAAATGACACTTATCAAAGTGCATTTCTTCTATAAAAAGCGAATATTGTTAAAGAAACCAAATCAAACAAACAGTTGCAAATAATGGGTATCACTCTCACCTACAGAATTTGAGAAACAGAAGGGAGTGCCAACCGTTAGAGCCCTTAATCCCATGTGCCAAATGCAGAGGTATTAACATTTCATCTATTAAAACTAGGCATAAGGTAATGTGTCCTCTTCAGATGCCTCAGTGGGCACCATAGCACTTCACAACATCCCAGAGGGAAGTGGGACCTCGTCTGGTACAGCCAGTGCTGAGATGCAAATGGCCTGGGTGGATCCAACGGAACCAGCTATGGCCTGGTGGAAAACAAGGCACCAGCGTAAAATTTTCTTGCAGCCCTGCTATCTTAATCACTTTTCCCACTGCTGGGACAAATTATCAAACACCCAAAGTTCAAGTTATTTCAGGTCACAGTTTGTAGGGGTTTCAGTTCATAATTGGCTGGCTCCAAGGCAGGGCAGCATGGCAGAGGGGCATCACAGAGAAAAATAGTCCACAGCAAACAGGCAGATTGCAGCCAGCAGGGGACCTTCACAGCTTTTTATTCTTGCCCTTTTTATACTCTATGTAGGCTACTGGGATTATGGTGGTGACACAACAATAACCCATCCTTAATCCTAGCATTGCACCATGAATCCATCACACGCTGTAGATTCAAAAAGCCCCACCTATGACTGCATGGGGCTTTGAGGGGGTATCTAAACGTTTACAAGCCATACCATTCCACCTCTGGCCTCCCAAAGAGTCATGCATATCCCTTGATTCAAAGGCATTTAGTCCATCTACAAGAGTTGCAGCACTGCTGAAGAGGTCAAATCCAAAGACTCCTCTGAGATTTAAGACAAACTCTTGGCTGCAAGCCCCTGTACAAATAGAAAGAAAGGTAAACACTTCCAGCATGCAAGGCACAAGATAGACATGTCCATTCCAAAACATACAAAGAAGAGGATAGAAAGGAAGGGCAACAAAGCAAGTCCAAAAGTCCAGCAAGGTAAACACTACTTCCTGTATTTCCATGTCCAGCATCTGAGGCAACCTGTGACGAGATGCAAACTCCAAAATACCTGCACCTTTACAGCACTGCTGGTGCTTGTAGCTTCCATGGCTTCTCTCCTGGGCAGGCTCTTCTCCCTCCTTTCAGTTTTCCTCAATCTACGTTTCTCGCTTCTCCAAACTTCTTGGGTTTCCACTGTACCCACAGTTTCACACACTCACAGCTGCACACTCACAGGTCCATATACTGCCCTCTAAGGAACACACTGCTTGGCCTACCAGACCTTCTTCTGAAGTCTGGGTGTAAGCGTCCCTGACCCCACAATTTTTGTATTCTGCATACACCAAAAACCAACACTAAGTGGATGATGCCAGGGTCTGCTGCCAGCTAGAGCAGTAGCCAGGTTTCTGTGGGGGTCAAGTGCCTGGATCACTGAGCACCCTGAACCCAATCCTGAGGAGTAAATTCTCTAGGCCACCACCAGTCTAGACCATGGTGCTCTAGGTTGTTGTTTATTTTGGGGTTTTTTTCCCAATGCAAAGTCTTCCATTTTTGCAATTTTGAGACTGCAAAGGGTAGAGTCCTACTGGCTTCGGTGATGTCCTCAGTCACCTTTTCTGTTGTTTTCCTCTGAAATATTGGGCCTCTTTTGCTGGTCTTTTCAGCTGCCAATCTTTCTTCTGTTCCTTTTTTGCAGGATACAACTTTATTGAGGCTTCCTTTCTGGCCAAACTCACAATATTTTAAATTTTCTGCTGGGCTCTTTGCTCTTGATTCTCAACATAAACCTGGTAAAAGTCCCCAAAAGTTGCCCTGCCATGGCCTCAACTTTTAACTGCCCTGAAACTTCTTTTGCCAGATGAATTAGTCTGCCACCATTAATCTTAGTCTCAGGCAGTGTCTCTGGACAAGTGAAAAATGTAGACAAAATTTTCTGCCAAGGTATAATACACATCGTCTGGAGTCTGACACCAATTCAGGCCTTCTTCCCAATAGAAACTTCCTCAGCCTGTCCTTTCCCAGCCACATTTCTGTCAGCATTCTTGTCTTCTGAGCTCTGAATCTCCCAGTAAGTACAGCCTAAGGTTTTCTAGCTTTAGTTTCTCTTTTCAAAAACTTTTCCTAACTCTTCCTCTTCCCACTAGCCAGATCCAAAGGCTTATAAGCCACATGGTCCGGTACGGTCACAGCAATGACTCCTCTTCTCTGGTACCAAATTCTACCTTACTTTTCCAATCGCCAAGAAAAGTACCTGACACCCAAAGTTAAAGGAGGAAAAGTTTATTATAGCTCAAAAGTCATAGAGTTTTCAGTCCATAGGTGGCGGGCTCCAAGGTAAAGGGACGCATGGCAGAGGGACATCACAGAGGAGAAACAGTTCATCACAGGTTGAAAACAGCAAAAGCTAGTAGTCCAAGCAACCTTAGTAGTTTTCTCCTACCTCTTTTATGTTCTACGTAGGCTACTGGGATTAGGGTGGTGGCAAACCAATCAGTGGACTGATGTAATACTCACCCACCCTTTATCTCAGCACCCTTAATACTAACATCGCACCATGAATCAATCACACACTCTAGATTCAGCCCCCTCTAAAAAGCCTCACCAATGACTGCATGAGGCTTTAGGGCTATATCTAGACACAGCCAGAACAGCTACTATTAATTAATTAGCTCCACTTAATTCTTCACTACAAACCCACAGCACCCCTCAAAAAGTAGCCTTGTTGTTGGTCATTTTTCCATGTAGTGCTCAATAAACAGTCCCTAAATGATTTTTGTTTGTCAAAATCTCTTATTCATTGTTTTTATTAATTTATCAATATTCCTAAGCTTCTATACTGTTTTGTGTTCAGAAGGTTTACATACTAGTTTTGTAATGTCGTTTCTGTGTACTCACCCAAATTTTTGTTACATTCAATGCTGTCTTCATTTGCTCTGTATTGATCAAAATGTTTCTTAACATTCATGTCATCCCATTTACATGCAAGTCACGTTACTCTCCACTGTATTGATTATATAAGTATGAAGCAATAGACTTAAATATTTCAAGAACTGATGTTTTTTGTGTTTTCTGGTTTTTGTGGGTTTTTTTAATGATGTTTGTTTATAAGATTTATTCTAAAAAACATTTGAACACTGTTTCATTATGAGCCACTTTGTGAAAATGATATTAGTCAATGATTTTTTCTAGACTATCCATAAGGAGTTGTTCTTAAAATTTCAGATACAATTAAGAAAAATAGAACTCCAAGTGCAATACTTTAATGACATTTATTTTTTCCCACCAGATATATCTAGTTTTGTGATGCCACTTCAAGACAAGAAAGTACAATAAAATTTTTAAGCACATGACTCACATAATTGTGAGGTTACAATGATTTCACAAAGACTGTGTGCTCACAAGCAATCTATCTGTGGTAGTCGAGTCAGTCCAACGGGAAACATTCCAAGAAACTGTCAGCTGTGGGCTTTCGACATATGGCCAGAACCACAAGGCTTTATTTCTTTTTATTAACCAGAGCAAGTGATCTTCATAAAATCTTTAAAACTGAATTGATTCTTAAGATTATAAAGGATGTATTTCTTTCTTTTATTATTTTTAAAGGCTTACCTGGCTACTCCTCTGGTTCTTGAAACACTCTCACAGTCCACTGCCAAATGTTCATCAGTTCCCCATTTGAAAGGGCCAGGAGACACAAATCTACTAATTATATGTCTCAAATCACAAAATACTGTCTTATTACTTAAAGTGCTCACCCAAGCCCACTGAGCTGTACAACTGTTAGAGGCTTTTAGCAAATATCAGGCATACCAACAGTTAGCTATAGGTGAAGGCTATGGATACCCTTTCCAAAACTCCCTTGAACACAAATCTCAGGCTGAACCTTGTACATTCCACCATTTCTTAGCAGATGTTCAACCATCACACCACCAGTGTGGCAAAAACCAATGGAGTTATGTAGTTCTCAGTTCCTCTAGGTCCTTTGGCCGATCTTCCCTTGGTCAGCTCATTGGAAGCATAAGCAGCAAGATTCAGCTATCTAATCAGAGCCAGGAGACCACAAAGTCACCAAATCAACACAGGCCATTAAAGAACCAAGCTCCGGATGACACTCTCAAGAACACAGACTACTAAGTTAGCTGTAATTTTATAACCTATAAGGGCAGTAGGAATCTCTAAAGTATTTCCAAAATACCCACATATTAGAAAATATGACATTTAAGTTGAATGTCACCTCAATGAGTTTGAGAAACACTTAGGGGTTTAGGCGAACACACTTCTGGGTGTGTCTGGGTGGGTCACAGAGGTGTGGCCTTGGGCTCTCTATCCGGTCCCTGGCTCCTTCCTTTCTGGCACTGCCTCCCTGCACTGCTTCCTGGCCACCATGAACTAATCTGCTTTGCTCCACCGTATGTTTCCACCATGGTGTTACTGCCTTGGAGAACGTGAGCCAAACTAAATCTCTTCTTCCTTGAATTGTGGGTGCCAGGGATTTTATCCAGCAGTGAGAAAGCTGACCCATACAGAACGCTACTAACTTCAGGATGAAATACCCATTTCTAATGTTCACTAGCCAAATTATTAAAACTTCCAGTTGGATATAAAGATAATTGAATTTCTCTGGGCTGTGGCCTTGTGATTATGCTTTATCTAACTATCCTAAGTTGTATCTTTCTGATAAAGACAAGGGATAGAATAAAACTACCATGCATACTCATGTTCTTTTCATAGAATCTATGTGGAATGATTTACAGTGAATTTTCTAAGACCTGCTGTCAGAGACTGTCTGGGCCTAAAAATGTTGCCTTTGTCCAAATTTCTCATAAGTTACCTACACATAGAATGAGTAAAGTGCTATCACAGATGTGAACAGTTGGGTCTTCCAGTAAAACAGACTTGTGTTGGAATCCTGGCTGCTCCATCCTGTGGATATCTTCTTTGTACTGTACTTAGTCACTGTGATTCAGCTCTTACATACAAAATGGTCATAATATCTACCTATAGCATTAGTGTAAGAGATGACTTAGGTCACATAAATAGCATTGTTAAAAGACTGCTTTACAAATATTATGATTTAAACTTTCATGAAGTATTCTTTGTTTTCTCCAGGAAGCATACTTCCTATATAATTCTCTGCTTTTTCTTGTATTTCTTTAAATTATATGTTCCCCACTAAACAAACTCAATCATAATCTGAATTGGAAAGAACAGAACAAAACTATCACCTTTCTTGTTCCAGAAATAACTTCTATAAATTATAAGACTTTCTTTTAAGATCTTATCAAATGGCTGGTTTTATCTTACTCTTAATTAAAATATAGAAGTATTGTTTACAGTCAACTATTGCAAAATCAGGTTTATATCTTTTTGTGCTTTTTAAAATCAATCATAAAACTATATATTCTGTTGAATTTCTTCTCATTGGGTACAACATACTGGCTGTTTTTGGACTCTTATTTTGCCATGCAGCCTATCTGCTCTCCTTGCACTTTATATCATCTGTAATTGTGAATGACACAAATATACTTTCTGAATAGGCCCTTAAATTTTTAATATTTTACAAAGTGTTAAACACAGCAGAATGGCTTCCAGGAAAACTGAAGTTGTCGTCCTTTTTGAGGGATTATCATTACCAGTAACTGGTTCCTTTCATTACTACATTCAACTAGTGGTTTTCCACATTTTCTACAAAGACATAATAAGCAAGGATGTGTTAAATTCCTCAATACAAGCTAAATTATACCACTTGCTTAAAGCACTTGCTTTGACAATCAACCAATTTTTGTAGAATAATAAAATTAATGTGCAATGATTTATTTTTATTGAAATTATGTTGGACTCCAAAAAAACTCTATTTTTTGTTTATAGATGAATAGGTTTTAACACATATGTCACAACAAAATAATTGACAGTAGCTATTTAAAGAGCAGCTTTGTGTATTTCTTTTTATTTTGCTGTACCTAATAGAAGAACAACATTTTGAAGATAACGAGATATACAATGGTGCCTATTATTGTTGTCCTGGTGACCTGCTGTGATGTTCTGTGCCAATTTCACTATACTGTCTCAATTGGCTTTATTCCATCCTGTTTTGTTGTATATTACTACCTCCAAGTTAATGAAAATTAAATAAAACAATATAACATGAGAAAACAAGGTAACAAAATACCTCCAAAAACTCCCAACTCCATCAAAGTTGATCCATGTGACACGGATGACGAGAAACTCAAAAACAAAACAACAGAATTATATAAGGTGATTAAAAAGGAAATAACAACAACAAAACAGATCAATAAGGTACTGAGCAAGCTGAAATATGATATAACTAAACAGATAATGTACTTAAAAAGCAAAAGGAGGAAAACAAAATGCAATCAAAGATATATAACAGCATGTATGTTTAAGTGTGTGGGATTGATAACCATATTACCAAGTTTTTGTTGGATCGTTGAACAGAACTGTTTATAGCCTCACTGTTTGTTCACTTTGTATGCCTTAATTTTGTAACATGCACAACTATTTCTAAGAAGACAATATGTAATTTATCAAGTAGTGATTTCTTAATTTTTTTTTGAAATTCTGTATTATTTCTACCTTTTTTTCTGTTCTGCTTTTTTCTCTTTAAATAAAATTTTAAAAATTTTTTTAAAAAAGATCAGCTTTGACAATGATCCTAGGTGCTGACTGAACGTGGCCACAATCTGATTATTTAGTAGTGTCTGTCACAGATACACAAGCTAACAACAGGATAGCACATTTGGGACATATTTATATAACATCCTTGGTTTGGATTTTGAAAATCTAGGCCTTAACCTACTCTAGGACTTTATCTGATCTGCCATTTATGAAGACTATCATTGTCCTCTTTTAGACACATGGCATATGCCAACTTCTCAGACCACCAGTATCTCCTCTTTTCATATTTCCTTAAGACTGGGAAAGCAGCTCAGTGACATGATTTGTGAGTTTTCTCAGTGCCATGGAATGTAATTTATCCAGACGAAGAGATTTTAATTATTTTCATTTGCAGCCAGAAAAGTGTTCAGTTACTGAACTTCTAGTTGTCCTTACTAATTTTTTGGACAGTTTTCAATTAAACAATCGGTCTCTATTGCACATTTTATTTTCTAAAGTTGGTCACAATAATCCAGCCCTGCACACTTTTCTCACGTGATCCTGACAGTCCATGAGCTTGGACAGACCTTGGTGATGCCCGTGATGGATGCCATCTGACTTAAGTGACATCGTGGGACTCCACACGAGGTTACAGAGGTGGTACCCACTCCCACCCTGTTCTCAGGAGTCACTCTTTCAGAGCCCAGGAAACCCACACTGCTCCTTGAGAAGTGACAGGGGAGGGAATAGTGGGTAGGTGTTAGCCACTGCGTCTCACCAACTCTAAACCTGTAGGGGAACAAGCCTCAGAGTGGTTTCACCTTGAAGCAGTAATGTCAACTTCAGCCTTCAGGCCTCACAACGGAGGCCCTGTGGGTATCAGGGAAGAGAGCAATGCTGTCCTTCCCATTTGAATGTCAATGGCAGGACTAGAGCATGACAAAATGTGGCTTCCTGCCACCACTGAGGTGGTCAGCTGCCCAGAAGTGCTGACTGGAAGAATCTCTTCAATAAACAATGAAACAGACAAATCTGAAACAGCTTTCTCTTCAGATGTCAGTGAGTCTATTACTTCTTGCACTGGAAACACGTGGTGTGTTCATTCAAGGTTAGACTTATAGACCACACACACAGGCACACGTATGCACACACCAACCCTATGCAACTATACCTCACCCAAAGGCCTGCAGGAATCCTGAGAAAGGCAATGCATCTGTGTTGAGTGTGTTATGCCCTCTGCATTAGCAGAGCATGGATTGAGACATTTCATTTCCTGACCACTGTAATACTACCGAAGTTGCCTCCTAAGTCCTGCTGACAAAATTCAGATGTTTTATTACTGAATGATCCCTAAACTCTGGGTCTGCTCATGGCTGCGCTGATCTGTGGGAAGGAACTGTCCAACACTACTGCTTCCTGAATAATATCCACTGAGCCTGGTGGGGGGACACCCTGGCTCAGCTTCCTCTATGTATTCCAGGGCTGAATTCCTCCCTTGGAGCGAAAGCAAGACCTTTGCCACTTAAACTCTGCAGGGAGCCCTAGTCTTGTGGCCTCCATGCATACCACAGTCAGAGTGATGTGGGGCGTGGCCAGAGGCTGACCTTGTTCACTAACTAGCACTTCCTGTGATCTCCAAGAGAGGGACTATAACATTTATCGCTCCAGGAAAACGTGAATCATAGTCTCAAAATTTCTCCTTATCTACACACTGGGTTCAAAAAGATCTTGAACTGTAAAATACATTCAAATACACAACTTTGTTATGACTACCACTAAAGGGTATGGACTGCTCTGTAAAATAAAAATATTAGGTGTTGCTTTCCAGGGACCTTTCGACATGAAGAACTGCATGCATAAAAGTTTGGTTACTTCTTTGAAAGTACTGTTGACTTTTGTGGGGGGGGTTGTTTGTTTATTTGTTTGTTTTGTTTTGCTTTTGGTACCGGGGATCGAACTCATGACCTTGCGCTTCTCAGGCAGGTGCTTATGCCGCTGAGCTAAATCCCCAGCATCTGTTGACTTTTGTATTAAAATTTTTTTCCTGAAATTTAATAGCTAGGAAGTTATTTTCACAGACTAGGAATCTTGCTATTGGTTTGCTAATTCATGACGAAGAGCTAGGGACTAGGTGAAAACTTTCAGGGCCAGGACTGCTTCAGATGTCTGAGAATTGGGATATTTTAAGATCACATTTGTAGTTCTAAATAAATCTTATTTGTATTATGTGTCAAGTGTGCTGTCTTCAATAAAGATGGTGAAGGAAATAGGGTTGTAGTGCAGAAAGTCTTTGAGATAAGGAGATACTGGCATAGGCGCTAAAGATTTTTAAGATGCAGGTAAATTATGCCCCATATGGGCCACTTTGTGAAACATTTGGACCACTGCATCTATTATCATGTCTTTATGTTTGCTGCAACTTACATTCCTTAAATAACAAATTATAAAGACCAAATTGAAGTTTTTAATTTTCTGGCAAAATATATCCCTGTTACTTTTTATTTCATAGGCATTTTTGTCCTGTAGTCCATATATGGCTTATATTTATTCAAATAAATAGCAACACATTTTATGTTTTGACCTTTGCCTACTATGGAGGATGGTATTTTGATTTGTTCCTTTGGATTCCAAATATGCAAGTTAGGACAATCACATGGTAACCATGGTAACAGAAAGCAGAGTTCAAGTACGAGTAAGATCATGCCACTTTTTCCCACATGCAGAACACACATTCTAGGACTTATTCAGCATCTAAAAATATATCACCGGACAGTTCATGTTGCCATTTATGGGAAAATGTGACTGAGTTCATTTAGTTTCTGATTACATTAAAAAATCCTTAGTTGGTAAACTAAGAGATTCCAGTTTCAGGGAAATGAAATGACAGGAAAAAGAGAGAGAGATTTTTGTTTACAAAATTAATTTTTGAAGCTAGGAGCTACCTCTGAGACCAACAGGAACATGAAACCAGAAGCTGGATAAAGATTTACCACAAAAACCAATAGCAGTGATGGTAATGTCACCGTACTTGATACCACTAAGGCCACACACTCACACACATGCACACACACACACACAGGACACCACAGGGCTGCACATGCATGCACGCACTGGATACCACTGATACTATATAAACACAGTGGCAAATCACTCCTGAAGGACTCTCCTGCCAGGCCTCCCTCACTTACAGGTCAGCTACAGTTTAACTCTGGCTCTGTAACTGGTTGAGACTTGGGACACCTGAGACCTCACTGCCCAGCAGCCAGCACCTTGAACAGGTGGTGCTCATGGCTCCTTCTCTGTCTGCACCTGGTGAGTCTCTCACCCGGAGAAATAGCCTAGGACCACCCCTCAGCCCATTCTCAAGGTTAGAAGGAGAGGCATTTCAGGTCAGATCCAGATTAGACAGTTCTGAGCAACAAAAACAGCAACTAGAGTGGCACGGTATAAATCTCTGCTTCAAAAATAAACAACAGAACCTCTGTGATGGAGCATGTAGAGTATTACTCGAATTAACTGGACAGGCTAAGTGCTTAAGTCAGCGCTTTACCGGCTCATTCTTTTATGTCTCAATCTTAACTGTGCTTGTATTTTTCATCTTTCTCCATCCCTAGTTCTTCCCAAGCTTTTGTTCTGAAAGTGAATTAGAACTCCTCTCTCAGCTTCCTGGAATATAAGGAGGAATGTCTGCTTGCACTCCTGGTGCCTTACTTTCAGACCAAGGCTCTTTATCTCTGGGAATGGGATTTACTCAGCTGCCCACTCTCAGGGAGCCCCACTCCCAGGTATGTAGCCTGTATCCAATTTGTCTGTACTTTCACTGAAGCTTTTGTGAAGTTCTACCACACATATGCACACAAACCAAGACTGAGTCACAACAAACACTGGTGAAATAGATTATTCAGCAATATAACGTGTGTATGTTACCAAAAAATGTGCAAAACCCACACCAGGTTTTTGTAGAGAAGAGCTTGCCATCATTGAAGCAGGATGGAAGACTCCTTGGCACAATTTTGGAAGAAAGGATAGATGGTAACAGGAAAAGAAAGCTGTCTTGTAATAACTAGAATCGATGATATAACATGTGATGGCCAACCAGATGCCTCGAGCTGCTTTAAGGGTGTGACCAGGCACCTGTAACTCCTCCTCCTGTAACAATTTGTACCCTGAGCTGGTCCGCAGGGTAGGAAGTGATTTTGCAATCTGCCCAGATCACCAAACAAGGGTGACCACACGAAGTAGATATGATAAGAACTGTGTACCCAAAATGTGCATTTCTGGACAAGAAACTTGGAAAGGCAGCAACTATAATAAACAAACAAACAAACAAGACTACAACAGATGGAATTAAGATCTTTCTGTTTTGGATGTAAACAGGGCATAGTGAGTCGGATATCACCACTTTAGTTTTTGCATGTAAGTACGGTACCAGCATTTACAGTTGCTGACTTTGAACCAAAAGGGGGGTTTAGCTCCCTTCTGGGCTCTATTCTCCATATTCTGCTTCCTGCATCCATGGGGTGAGCAGCTCTCCTCTGCCGTACCCCTCTGCCATGCTGACCTGCCTCCAACCCGGCCCACTATGGACCGAACCAAGAGCCCAAATAAATCCTTCCTCCTTTTCATTTCAGGTATTGAGTGTTTCCCAGTGGTGAGAAATGTGGCTAAGACAGTTACCCAACCCCATGTTCATCACTTAGTAGGAAAATAGAATGTAGTTAACAATAGTACTTATTTACGAAGTTATTGTGATGATCAAATGAGTTTATATAGAAAACATTGCTGGTACATCATAACAAGACGTATCGTTTTAAGTGATTTAACCATACCCTTTTGGTCATGGTGGTTTGAGAAGACCTAAAACAATCAGGATTAAGGGTGGTAGAAGGTGTCCTCAGGTGTCTTGTGGAAGGTGGAGGCTGTCAGATGCAGCAGAGGGCGTGACTTGGTGGGGGTGGCTGTAGTTGTAACCATGGAGACATGGCCTACAGACTCCTCTGTGAGCCTTACAGTCAGTGCCTGAGACATTGTGTTGCTGGGACCACGACTCACAGTGCGGGGCCAGGTACACCTCACATCATTCTCCACCTTCCATTTCCACAAATGTTTTTTGGAAGCATTCTGTGATGAACGCTGCCTCCCATACTTGGCATGTCCTTCCCTTGACTCCACCAAGGAAAGACAGAGCCTGGCTCAGGGCTGTGCATGGCCTCCATCAGTGGCAGAATGCGCATTCACTGTGGAGAACACAGGCGTCACGGTTGCCTCACCTCTAGCCTAGGTTACACAGCCAGGCATGGACCAGTATGCAATCCAGTGTTCCTGAAAACAGAACCCAGCAAGTGACGGCAGCTTCATCACCACACTGGCCTCATGTTGACCAATGGGATGTCCCCTGTCAACTTCTTGAAGCAGATTTTACTAACAAAGCAACAGTGCTCAGGTTACCAATTGAAAGCAGCCTTCCCAAGTGTCAGGTACTAGTGAAAGGACAAATCAAAACCAACAGCTATTATGTTTACATACATGTAAACCCGAAGCATGGAAGAAGCATGCTAAGTGAGATAGAGGTCACCAATGGAGAAAAGGCCACCATGGGAACAGCCAGACCCCAGCCCCTTTCAGTGCGCAGGCTGAAAAACAAGAAGAGCCAATCCTCCACTAGCACCAGAAGCGACCGGCTGATCCAGAGAAACACAGGCTATACTAGGGAAGTGCCATGCAATCTGATGCTTGTGGTGTTTTGGTGTTTCACTGACTTGGCAGGTCTAAGGCCAGTGATTTGATAATTTGTTCAGAGGATAGCAACACAAGTGTGGCATCTAGGGAGATCTCCTTCTGAAGGTGGTAGCTGTTATTTACCTATGGTCTTGTTTTGAAATCCTGTACCATTTTCATTGTTTTGTTGGGTTGGGCTTTATTCTCTTTTGTTCCGTTTGATTCTGTTAAATCTGATGGCAGGAGCAGCTATTTCAAAGATAGCAAGATATATCATGGTAGCCATTTTGGATTTGCTATTGTCTTGTTTTGAAGTCCTTTATTGCATTGTTTTGTTTTTATTGTTCTATTCTATTCTGTTCTGTTTGATTTTTACTATGTTCAATGGTATCTGCAGCTATGTTGAAGACAACAAGAGGCATTATGGTAACTATTATTAATTTTGTAATGTTTTGAAGTCTTATAGCACTTACACTGGCTTGCTTTGATTGGTTTTACTGCCTTATCTTCCTTGGTTGTATCCTATTTAAAATAAAAAAAAATGGTACATTCCTCCCAAAGAAGAGAAATAAATAGGAAATAGGAATAGATTTCTCTCCCTCTGTTCCTCTCTGCATTTCAATATAATTAGCAAACAGTGCAAGAGAAGAAACACATGTTTTCTGATGCAGGAGATTGGAAAGCCCGTATGTCAAGCAGATGAGCAATGCAGACCTGCCCTGGCAACCATGCACTGGTAATTTAAAGACAACTGGGCGTCATCTCATGAAGAGGAATTTTTAAAACCTGCTTTTTCTCATTCGCTATAAAAGGGCTTTGATCTCTGATGGGAGACAGTGCAGGTGGCTGGCACTGACTCCTCATTTACAAATGAGGAAAGTAAGGGCCCCTAGCATTCATAGGCATTAGAGACAGAATCAAGATGGACACACACTGTTGCCTTCACTTGTATCTGTTGGACATTATTTTCTTCAGCATATCTGAAGGTAAGCAGTTGCTTAAGGTTCATAACATCTGATTACAGTGTCAGATTTTGAAATTTAAATGCAACCTCTCACTATTATTAAATGCAAATGTAGCATCATGTCTTCCAAATGGCAGGTGAGCTTGAAAGGCATCATGATGCAAACGTAAGTATTTATCTAGCCCTCAGTTGCCAGGATCTATACCCCAGGTGACTGATTGGTTGAAGAGGCATGATTAAAAACCTCTCTTGGGACCATTATGCCGGATAATGGAAAGGACCTCATCAAAAGTACATTAGAGACATATTTCAAGTTTTACTTCTATGAGTTAGCTGTCCACCCTCCTATAAGAGAAACAGACCCTAGAAGATAGTTGGTAGAGAGAAGAGAAGGGAGGGGAAGAGAAATTGGAGAGGAGAGGAGAGGAGAGGAGAGGAGAGGAGAGGAGAGGAGAGGAGAGGAGAAAAGAGAAGAGGGAAGGGGAGGGGAGGAAAGGAGAGGGGAGGAGACAGGATGGGAGGAGAGGAGAGGAAAGGAGAGGGGAGGAGAGGAAAGGAGAGGAGGGGTTGGAAAGGGGGAAGGGAAGGTTGCAGGAAGCCCACATTCAGGTAAGAGTTGTTCTGTGTGCAGTTCTACATTTGAGAACTCTGATTGATAAGTGCACTAAAAATGGTAAGATAACCATATGCCAAAATGGTAACAGAACCAAGATGAATAGAAATGCAAGATTTGAATATCTCAAGAAGACTGACTGGGAAGATGGCATTGCCCTAGCCAATGAGTGTGGATGGAATCTGTATCTGTCCCACAGCAGGGTCCCTAAAGGAAGCACCAGTCATAAGAGAACAACCCCAAGAATCCTCACCTTTTCAGCAGAGCTCCTCAGCACTCTGAACAGCCACCTGGGCGACTTGTCTTCCCTGCCCCCTCTACTTCAACAAGAGAAAGGAGCTTGCAGGGCAGTGGGGGAAATGTCTGTCTTGGGTAAGTTTCTAATCAGGTTTTCTAGACACTGCCAGGAAGGAAGCCAGGGTGGGGGGTGGGGGTGCATAGTGCAGTCCTGGAGGAGGCAGCTCTGTTCCCCATGTGAGCCGTCTGTCAGTCTGTACTCCACGGAGCTGACACCTGCCGGGTCCACTGCACAGGCCCCATTAATTCTGATTCTCGATTTCTGCCTGAGGCAGGAGGCAGGGTGAGATGCATAAACAGGAACAGTTAATGGCAACACTTGAATCAGAGTAATATGGCTAGCAAGCTACAGGTGTGAAAAAAAGAATTGATCAAACTGTTTGATGTTTTCAAAGCCTCCGTGGAAAATAGTACCAGAAACCCTGTACTTTGGAAATAAAATTCCACCTTTATTCAAAATCCTATTGGGATCAATTCCCAGAAAAGCCCTCTAGCATGTTCTTCATTCATTCTTCATGTTCTGATTTGGTCAATAAATCCATCTTAATTAATTGTCCTTGGCGCTGTATTAAAGGTGAAGGCGGCAGGGCCAAGATTGGAGGGTCTCAAGGAGACAAAGCAAGAGAGAGAGAGAGAATAAATAACACGAATGCATATCAGCGATATTGTGGGCATGGACAGCTTATGTAAAGAATTCCAGAAGTGTGGAAGGAAGTGAGGTGCCAAAATGGAGAGGGTGTGTTACCAAGCAGGGCACACTGTGGGTCGTGGGCTCAGTCTTCCCAGAGAGCCCTAGAGAGCCCTTGTGGAATGTGGCTGGCAATCATCCCCTCTCCAAGAGGAGCAGGTGTGGGATTTATGGATTCCAAGGAGAGTGGCCCCTGGGACATGAACCCCAACACTGTCACCCTGTTTTGTGTCTGTCTCTAACTGCAGTCAGGTGTGGCGTCATGGCCAGGCAGGAGATGCAGGAAGTCACCCACATGAGAGGAAGGTAACTCCTGGACCAGGTCAGCAACACAGGCAGCGGGTAGCTGGCCTGCTGAGGAGAGAGGCAGGGGACCAAAAGGTCAGTGCTTAGCACAGGGGGACATTGTTATGGGCAAAATAAACCATGCTGATCTTTCTCTGGTCCTTCAAGGACACAAAGGTTTCAGAAAGTTTAGAGGTAGTGAATCTCTTTTGCATCCCCAGTGATCTTCCTGATTGGAATTTGTCACCAACATACATGAAGAACCTGAAAAGGAAAGCTTCAGCCAGTGAAGAAAATACCTTCCCACAGTATCACCCGCTCCCTCACCCCGTGGAGTAGCTTCCCCATTCAGACATGTCCACACATGCGGCACAGTCCTTGGACGTCCCATCACGGCTCCTCCTCTGTGGAAGCTGCCCTACGGCTGTGCTCTGCTCCACGGAGCCTTTCATGTCATTACAGTTGCAGGTGTGTTATTGTAACAAAATCAAGTTTGTAGCACAGTGGTAACCTGCTGCCAGAATGCCACGGTGCCACTGGAGCCAGAAAGGTGAAGAGCAGGGAGTGTCCCAGGTGGCAGGAACAGCCTCGTGCAGAAGGGACAGCACCATACCCTAGAATGCTAACTAGACCCTCGCCCCCGCAGCAGGACTGGGGAGAGTTCGGACTGCAAACTGGGTCCCAGTCCACAGCCAGAGTCCACAGAGTCCGGGGGAGCGTGTCACATCACTTCACCAGCCGTGGGAAGACGCTGCTGGGGTTGCATGAAGAGGAAGGTGGCAAATGCTGTTGGGAGATGAAGCATAATGACACAGATAGACATGCAGCACATCAGAATGGCAAAACCCAAAGACCGAGGGACCAGTGATGAGGCCATCTACTAATTCAGGCATAAATGTTAGGCGCTTGTGACATTTCAGGATTTGAGTCAAGTGTGTACAGTTGCACAGATTTTACAAAACATTAAGAGAAGTGGAGGAAATGGGAACTTCTTCGATTTGTCTACTCAGAAGAGGCATCTTTTTCTAAATCCAGTAAAGGAAGGGCAAATGTTAGCACTAAGCCCTGTTTATAAGTAAAAACCACACATGCATAAATCTGCATGCAGAGACATGTTGGACTAAGTGGGCAGCAGAGGAATAAGGAAAGAGATAATTCAGAAAAGCATTTAAATTGGCATTGACACAATCACCTGGCCATAGCAATATGGTAAAGACATTTGAGTTAGAAAATAAATACATTAAAAGACATTATATCATTCATGGTTTCAAAAACCCAATGTCAATTTTGTAAATGAGAAGGCAGATTTATCTAAGTTTTAAGATATTCTTGTTAATGCTGCGAGGCCATGGCTCGGGTCAGGAGAGTCACAGGGAATCTGTACTGTGCTGGGAGTCCAGGTCGGATGCGTGGGCTCTTCCGAGAAGGAGACGGCGTGTGGTCCAGTGTGTCCTGAGCTCTGACACCCCTGCTTACATCTAGGAGAAACTGGTCTGAAATATGACAGGTCAATATCTAGGTGGTCTAAGCGTCTTCACTAAAATCACAGACCTCTCTGTTCTGATTAAGGGTTGTTCAGCAATGAGGCTGAGAGTTTGGCCCTATCCAGGTGCTATTTGATGCCATTGTTGTCACTCATTATAGTACTAGAAGTGACACTGTGATTGCTCTCAACTGGTTTTCTTTGTATGATGCCAATACATGGATGTTCTGGGAGTGGGTGTCACAAACAGTATTGTGTCTCATTCCCACAGATCTGGGCCAAAGAAGCTGCAAACCCCAGTGCACAAAACAACAAATAGAAACATAAAAAGATAAAGCAATAAAATGTCACCAGAAACTCCCAACTTGGATTTCAACATGGCTGAATAGGGGAGGGCCATGTGGGAGCTACTTGGAAAAAAATCAACTAAAAACACAGGCAACTGGAAGAATGGGAGGGACACACATCCTGATGCCAAAACCAACCTGAAATAAGAGACATGCAGCTCAAAGAAACAGACACAGGACTTGATAGAATGGGGATCCGGCCCACAGGGCTGCTGGTGGGACTCCACCTGCGGGCAGAGCAGGACGGCCACTGTGGGAAGTTCCAAAAAATTACCAAAAAACCTGATGGGCTGAAATAGCGCAGCTGCCTCAGGCCACGCTGGGTAGGCGTGGGCTGTCAGGCTCTTTTCCTCTTTTGCCTTCCTCCAGAGGATGCTGCCCTCTGGCAGCCAATTTCACACAGCACGCACAGTGGTGAGTGATGAGGGAATGGCCCCCTGCCCAATGGGCTGCAGGGGTATTTTTAGTTTGGGGTCTTTTATTAGGCATCAGAGAGGCTAACTGGAACCTCTAGGAACAACGAAGTTAGGGACCGCGGTGGCAGCGCAGCAGTGAGAGCAGTAAGTGGAAAAGCACTCCCCCGCCTGCCCCCCAAGCAGTGATCCGAGACTGCTGGGGTGTGGGGTTTAAGCAAGTTTAGGCCATGACCCAGCAGTGAGTGGGAAGCTGACCCTTCCAAGGAAGAAGAGATGGAAGGGGGGCCAAGAAACTCCGGGCTGGCTCTACCACAATGGCAGAAGCAGTTAAGGCAGCAAGGTTAGGGACCACAGCGGCAGAAGGGAGAACAGTGAGTGGAAGAGTGTAGCCCCTTCTTCCCCTTTGCCAATGGCTTGAGAAAGGGACACTGAGGACACATGGGATTTAAGCAGTCCAGGTCCAAGCTGGAGCAGTGGGAGCTTGGCACTCCCTCCCCACCTCCCCGCTAGGGAGAAAGTCGAAGCAGGCCTGATCTGCCTTGGGCTGTCTCCACAGCAGAGGCAAGAGCAGAGTCAGCCCACAGCGCTCACGTCCTGACAATATGCAATATATTAACCATTGTTAATCTCCTATTATTTTGTTTTGAAATTCTGTATCATCCTTTTTATTCTTTTTTGCTTTAAATTTTTTTTAAAAAAATAGAAGATCTTAGGAAAGATATGAAAATCATGAATGCCCAACATAGGAAAGAGCTATATTCCATGAAATAATTCACACAAACACTCAAGAGATTAGAAATTATATTCAAAGTATACACAGAAGAATCAACAAATGTGAACACAGAAAGAACATCAACTCTGGAAGACAGGATTTTGGTCAGTGATCATCAAATGAAAAACTTCTTTAAATATCAAGGAACCACAAAAAAAATCAACCCACAAGTGGTAGGCTACACAGAGAATAACATAAGATTAATAGGAATCAATGAAGAATCAAGGAGATAGCATGTAGTGTATGAAAATCTTATTCGCAAAAGTAGTAGAAAACTTTCCAAGCATGGAAAAGGAATCTGAAATAAAGATCAGTGAGGCATATAGAACTCCAATTAGCCTTGATCAGAAAGAAACTACACCAAGGCAATGAATTGTCAAGAGTCCAGAAAATAAACATAAGAACAGAATAATAAAAGCTGTTAGGGTTAAGACACAACTCACTTATTAAAGAAAATCTTTCAGAATCATAGCTGACCTCCCAATACAAACCCCTAAATCAAAGAGAGCTTGGAGGGAAGTAGTTCAAGCTCTAAAAGAAAATAACTTCCAACCCAGATTGTTGTATCCTGTAAAATTATCTTTTAATATTGATGGAAATTATCTTTTAATATTGATGAAAAATTAAGACTAAAAAAACCTGAAGAAATTTATGACCACCAAGCCAGCACTCAAAAAAATTCTGAAGAATATTCTAGAAAGAAACAATGAAGATGACAATTCCAAGAATCCCAATAGAATGAATCTATCAGGCAAGGCAAGCAATTAAATAGAAAGGAAAAAGAGTTGACAACAGGAAAATGATATAATGACAAGGATAAATCAATGTGAATGTGATTCAATGTGAATTGCCTCAAACAAAAGAAACAGATTGGCATAATGGATCAAAAAATAAAATCCAAAGAGTGATGCATACAACAAACATAGTTAACCCAAAAACAAGTTTGTAGGTTGAAAGTCAAAGGTTGGAAAATGATACGTAATGCAATAGGAACCTGGAAAAGCAGGAGTAACTATTCTGTTTGCAAAAAAAAAAAAAAAATAGATTTCAAACCAAGATTGGTCTCTACACATGTGTTAAGAGAACAATCCAAGAGGAAGACATAACAATCATAAATATGTCTGCACCAAATACCAGCACACCTACCTATATAAAACAAACACTAATGGATATGAAAAATCAGATAAGCTCTAATAAAATTGTAATGAGAGACCTCAGCAATGATTGCCACAAGTAAACAGATCAACTAGCCAAAAAAATTAACAAAGAAATATCAAAGTTGACCAAAATCTTTGAACAAATAGACATAGCAAGCACCTACAGTGTTTCACCAAACAACAACAGAATAAACATTCTTCTCAGCACCACATGAGACTTTCTCTAAAATAAACCACATCCTAGCTCATAGCATATGCTTAAGTAAATGTAAAGAAATTGAAATTATCCCATGATTATTGTCATATCCATGTGCAGTACAATTGGAAACAAATAGCAAAGAAACCATTAAAACTGTATAAACACATGGGAGTTAAATATAATCAGTATTTCACAGGTGAAATTAAAAAGGAAATTAAACCATTTCTACAATTGAACAATAATACCAATATAACATGCCAGAACTTATGGGACATAATGACAGCAGTTCTACAGGGGAAGTTTATAGCAGTGAATTCACACACCAGAAAAGCAGTGAACTCAAATAAATAACATAATGTTAAATTTCAAGCCTAAAGAAAAAAGAACAAGTTAAATGCAAAGCACATATGAGGGAAGAAATTACAGACAAGAGCAGAAATTAATGCATGGAGACTAAGAAAACAAAGATTAAATTAATCAAAGAGTCGGTTCTTTGAAAGAGTTAATAATGGACTGGGGATTTAGCTCAGCTGCATAAGCCCATGGTGGTGAGTTCGATCCCTGGTACTGATAAATAAAAAAAAAAAATAGAAAGAGTTAATAAAATACACAAACCCTTAGTCAACCTTATCTAAAAGAAGCAAAGAAAAGACCCCAAGCCATGAAATTGTGAATGGAAAGGGTGAAATCACAACAGATTCTGCAGAAATTCAGATCATCTATTCCTATTTTGAAAACCTGCACTCTAATAAGGCAGAAAATTTTGAAGACATGAATACATTCCTAGATAAATATGAGTTACCAAAAGCTGAAATTAAGAAGATATAAAAATTCTAAACATTCCAATATTAGTCAATGAAATTGAAGAATAATTTAGAAATTGCCAACAAAAAATGCAGATCCTGATGGACTAATTCACTGCTAAATTCTACAAGAACTTCAGAGAAGACCTAATGCCACTACCCCTCAAACTCTTTAAAGAAATTAAAAAGGGAGCAGTACTCCCAAGCTCATATCTGGAAGCAAACATTACCCTGATACCAAAACCAGAAAAACAATCCAAAAGAAAAAAAAAGAACTATAGTCCAATCCCCCTAATGAACATAGATGCAAAACTCTTTGATAAGATTCAAACAAAATACAACAAATCATCAAGAAGATTATATACCATGATCAAGTAGGATTCAGGGATGGCTCAATATGCAAATCAATAAATGTAACATACCACATTAACAGAGCAAAGGACAAAAACCACATGATCATCTCAATAGATGCACAAAAAGCATTTGACAAAGTCCAACACCTATTGATGATTGATATCTTACAAAAAATTTATCAATCTGATAAAAGCCACCTCTGACAAAGCAACAGCCAACCTCATACTACATGGTCAAAAACTGAAAGTTTTCATTCAAAAATCAGGAATGAGACAGGGGTGACCATTATCACCACAATTATTCAACATACTTCTGGAAACATTATCTAGAGCAATTAGCAAAGAGAAAGAAGTAAAAGATAGGTGAACAGGAAAGACATTAAATGATCATTATTTGTAGAAGATCTTATATGCTATACAGAAGACCCCCCAAACTCCACAAATAGATTCTAGAATTAATAACCAAGTTTGGTAGCAACGCAACATACAAAGTCAGCACTAAAACATCAACAACCTTCCTCTACAGGAACAGAAAACCCACTGAGAGAGAGATTAGGGAAACAACACCTTTCACAATAGCATCAAGAAAAATGAAATACTTAAGAATCAATCGCATAGAGAAAGTGAAAAACCTTTACATTGAAAACTACAGTATTCTAAAAAGGAGATGGAAGAAAAGATCAGAAAATAGAAAGATATCCCTTGTTCTTGGATAGGCAGAAGAAGTATAGTAAGAAATGGCTATACTTCCAAAACTATTATACAGATTTAATGCAATCCCAATTAAAATACCAATACCATCCCTCACAGAACTAGACAAAACAATGCAAAAGTTAATATGTAACCAGAAGAGACCTAGAACAGCAAAAGCAACAGAAAAAGCAATAAAGGTAAAGCAGGGGACATCACAATCTCAGACTTCAAATTATATTACAAAGTTACTATGATTAAAAAAAAATGTTACTGGAAAAATAAAAAACAGACCTGCTGGTTAATAGAACAAAACAGAAGATGCAAAAATAACCCCATGCACACAAAGGGGTCAAACACCTTCTATGGAAGAAAGATAGCCTCTTTAGTAAATAGTGCTGGGAAAACTAGCTTTCCACATGGCAAAAGTTGAACCTAGACCCATATTTCTCACCATGCACTAAACTAAAGTTGAAATGGATCAAAGATCTGAATATAAAAAAGAGCCAGACTCAAGCCTCTCCCTGAGTCAGTGCCATTCACGGACTTGCAAGGAGAGACAATAAGGCCACATCAGGAAGCAAGCCCAGACTCAGGAAGCAAGTCCAGCGTCACGTGCAGACAACCACCAGATTGGGAACAGCCAGACCCCAACCCCTTCCAGCACCTGCACTGATAAACAAGAAGTACCAATCCCCTCCGTCCCTACCCATCCCATAAGCAACTGGTTTATCTGCAGAAACACAGGCTGTGATGAGAGCTATCAAGGTGAAATGCAATTGGATGCCTGTGGTGTTTGGTGTTTCACTGACACTGCAGGTCTAGGGCCAGCGGTCTGATCAGAGGTTCAGAGGAGAGCGGTATGCAGTGTAGGATCTAGGGGGATTTTCCTTCTGAGGGTGCAGCCATTGTTGGTTCCCTATGGTTTTTGTTTTGAAGTCCTATATCGTTTCCATTGTTATGTTGGGTTTTATTCTCTTTTGTTTGAGTATGTTAAATCTGATGGCAGATATTTCAAAGATAGCAAGATACATTATGGTAGCAATTTTGGATTTACTATTGGCTTGTTTTAAAGTCGCTTACTGCCTTCATTGTTTTGTTTTTATCGTTTCTATTCTATTCTGTTCTGTTTGATTTTTACTAAGTCTGAAGTTATCTGCAGCTATCATGAAGACATCAAAAGGCATTACAGTAACTGCTGTTGATTTCATAATGTTTTTTAGAAAAATATTACACATTTTTGTACTAACAAATGTTTTAATTTTTTAAACTTCTATTTTAAAGAGGACAAAACAGAATAAAACCAACCAAAACAAACCAGTGTAAGAGATACAGGACTTCAAAACATTGCACTGCTTTGCTTTGATTAGTTTTATTCTGTTTAATCCACTTGAAAATAATAATAAATATAAAAACAGAAATACTTAATCTGATAGAGCAGGTAACATTATTGAAGACATAGTTGTAGGAAAAGACTTAGGAACAAAACCCTGATCCCACAGGAAACATTACAAAGAATCAGCAACTCTAATCACATCAAATTAAAAAGTGGTTGCACAAAGAAACTACTAGAGAAAGCCCACAGAATGGGGAATAAAATTTGCTGGTTACTCCTCAAAGGACTAATATCTAGAATATATACAGAACTCAGAAAAAAAAAATTGACTCCCTCCCTCAAATTTAAAGACCCAATCTAAAAACAGGTATCTGAAATGAATAGTGACTTTTCAGATAAAGAAGGATAAACAGCAAAAAAATACATGAAAAAGTGTTCAATATCACTGGTCATTTGAGAGATGCAAATTAAAACCCCACTGAGTTTCCATCTCCCTCCAGAAAGAAGGGCTATCATAAAGAATTCAACCAATAACAAATGCTGGTGAGAAGGTGGGGGGACCTTCTCTGTTGTTGGTGGGTGTGTAAATTGTCACAACTATGGAAATCATTCCCCAAAAACCTAAAACTAGACACTCCATTTAACCCATCAATTCCTCTTCTAGGTATCTTCCCTAAAGAGATAAAAGCATCATACCACAGAATTATATGCATGCTCATGTCTATAACAGCACAATTTATAATAGCTAAATCTGGGAAACAAATGCCCACCAGTGGATGAATGGAAAAAGAAAATGTGGATTTTATATATAGTAGAGTATTGCTCTGTGATCAAGGGAGATAAATGTGAGACATTTTTAGGTAAATGAATGCCCTTGAAGACCACAATTCTAAATGAAATAAATGGGACATCTATGTTTAAATATTTCTCTTATGCAAAAATGTTTCTCTTACATGAAAAACACTTAACTACTGAGCAAAATGGAGGGTAGATACTGGCAAGTAGGAAAAATACATTCAAATGAGAAGAAGTGGAGGAAGGGAAGAAAGGCAATGGGAATTTTTTAAAAAGAATGAAATGAAAAAATGGAAATCAAACTTTTGCAAATGGGGAGAGGAAGGGTTGCAGCCAGGGAGGTAAATGGGGAAAAAAGAAGAATGAAGGTATACTATGTACAGGTACAAATTCCCTGGGATGAATTTGATCATTATGTGTGGTAAACATGTGCCAATAAAAATTAATTTTAAGAAATTAAAGTGTATATTTAACCACACAAAAAAATAGAACTCCTTAAAAGTTGAGTTTCATGGGACGCTAGTATTCATTTTTAATCCTCCAGAGCTCGGCCCATGCAGGGTTATATGTCAGCGGTGTTAGCTTCACCTTTCTGTTAGAAAGGTGGAGGTCATGAGGCAAACACTGGAGCACAGCAGGAGTCCAGCACGTGTCCCCTGCACACGACGGAAATCCCAAACGTGAGCTGTGGATGTCTGCTGTCAGGGAAGTTAGCAGAAAGTCCGAAGAAAGAAATCCATTTGACCAGGCTGCCCTGGGCGCAGTCCACAGGAGCGTGGCTCCCGCCTCTCTGCCCTGCGGGGGCGGCTGTGTACCTGTACCTCAGCGGTGTTTCTGCTGCCTGCCTGCTCCTCACCCTCACGGGAGGCGGGGAGGTCACATGTCCCATGACTGGGACAGTTAGAAAGCTACTGACTCTCAACCCTCAATCCACACAGCTCTACTCTGCCCTGTGTGACCAGGACTCAGCAACCCTTTCTTGCTTTCCCAGCTGCCCTCCTGGCAGGTCCCACCAACACGGGTGCCAGAGGGAGGCAGGGAAGCTGAAGGAGGAGGTCTGTCCCTTCTGTTTGTTTGCTATTCGGGCCAGGGTCCTGTGCAGTGGCTTTCACCCTTGATAGCAATTGGTCCCTGACACCAAGTTCTTCTGCAGCACCTCCAGGACAAGGCTCACCTTGCCTTCACGCTGGTCCTGGCACCAATAGCCCCAGTAAGACCTCTCCTCAGAGGACTGAGTCACTGCCACAGACCCTGTCTTCCCAACTTCACCCGGCATGAGGTGCAGCCACCTCCTGCCTCACTGCCTCTGTGCGAGCCTGCTGGGCTTCTTATGCTCTTTCACTTTTCCAAGCTCTATATTAAATTCTCTCCACTGAAATCCCCACTGAACTTTCTAATGTTTCCGATGGAATGACTCTATCTGCTCCAGAACAGAGTGGATGGTGGCAACGATGCCAAGTGAGGTGAAATCCATCCTGTCTTCCCCTCGACCCTGTCTATACCATCCTTTCTCCTACATGAAAATGCAAATATCCCAGAAGAAGTGCTAATTTTTAGTTGTCTGCTGATAATGACTTACATATAGTGTCACATTATTGACATTTGTGAGAAGCTTTGATAGATATGTTTTATATTGTATAAAATGCTTATTAAACCTCTAGTTATTTGATATTTAGTTGGATACTATTAAGAGAAAAGACATCATAAGAATAATAAGATAAGATCCTTGCCCTCAATGAACTATGGATAAGTAAGGGAAAGCAAACGTACACATACTACTAAAAGAAAACTATGAGACATAATATAATGGTTAACTGAGTTGTATGGTACCAAGCATAGATAAATTCAGATCTGGGAAATAGAAGAGTCATTGAGAGTCCAAATAATGGCATAGGACCTCAATCAAAATATGAGATAGTTTTGCAAGATTTAGATATGCAAAGAAAGTGGACCAACCTTCCAGACCTCCATACCAAGATACAACTCTATGTGTTATAGGGCAGTTCCTTTTAGAATGGCTCACCAACTAAATATGTTCCATGTCCTTCTCACCTCCAGCAAAGAACTGAATGAGACAAGCAAATAGCAACAAGGTTTATTTGAAAAGTGAGAGGTGAGGGAGAAACTGGCTCTGCAGAGCAAACGTGGGCCAAACAAGAGAGGAAAAGAGAGAAACACAAATAAATGGACACCTAGTCTGGAGGACACACGTTGGGATTTCACGAAGAGTTACAACGGCAGGCTCTTCTTGGTGTCCTGTCTCTTTTATGCCATCCACATCCTCTGGAAACCTGCAAGAAGTTCCTCATATGGGGTCCTGAGAGGTGGGTTATGTAGATCCTGGGGTCCCACCACACCTTTCTTCCCAGCCAGCCTAAGCTATGCCCTATCTCCTACCTCACAAGTGAGGCATGAAATTGGAATAACCTGCTTTGGTATGGAGATCTGCACACACTCACTGTTTCTAACCAATGTGAATTTGCATTACAGGGCTTCTCCCAGGTTTCCTGATAAATAGAACCCAGACTGAATTTATAAGGAGTCAATCCAATAGGAATTCCATCCGCCACTTAAAAGATGCCACTGTGAATATCAAAGCCAAGCATCACTCAACTGTGTGAAAAACCATAAGTCATACATTTTTACTCACAGCTGGGGATTTGACTCTTGAATTCAATATCCAGCTAATCCTTTTGATTGACTTGAAGGTTTGTCCAAGCAGTCTCCAACATTTGGGAGGACTGAGATGCAAATTCCAAAAGCAACTGCCAGTTGAAGAAATGCTCTGAAGCTGATCCCAGGCTGCTGGATTAGAATTAGATCTGCACAAAATAGAATACAGGTCCTCACGCACCAAAGTGGAACACGAAGCAATTTCTTACTCCTGATACCTGCTTGCACTCAAGCTTTTAAGAAGGATTTTAAATGACTTTTGTAAAGACACATAAAGAATCAATTAGATTATATAGTCTTCTTCATAAAGACGTTTCATAAATCTATGAATTCAAGCGGGAACAGAATTCTCTAAATTACAAGCTAGAAGTTAATCATAAAATAAGTCCTCAGCTTCCCCATAAAAGCATGGGGCCTTTTCCCCACCCCCACTCTTCTCTAATTTACAGGAATGCAATCCACAGGGAAGAAGTCAGTGTGTGTGTGAACCAAATCCTACACTTCCCTTTTCATCACAAAGCCAGTTGTTCTTCTAAACCATCCATCAGGATTAAGTTACACTCGAAGCATTAAAGGGGGCCTACGCTCAGAGCTCTGCTGAAAAGTTAAGTTGCCAGTTGTAAGGCAGAAAATCAATCAGAAATACATTTGAAACAATGGTATGCTTCCTGGAATTACACCAGGCTGGAAAAAGATCCAGCCAGTGGCAAAAGAATACCAACGATAGGAGATAGCCATTCAAATGTGTAGACGAGGTAGGTCACTTGATTTAGACACATTTGCTAAATGGAAATACCCTGTTGCCAAGTCTCAGATTTACACACAATTACAGCAAACCATTTACAGGATCATCCCAGGAGGCTCAAGGTACCATCTTCCTCAGTATGAGCCAGCAAGTTTAAAATCGGCATGGATTGCTTCAGCCAACGCACATTTCTACCCCTAGAGTTTGCAGTAGATACAGAGAGTTTGCCACAGTTTGGATAATTTATCATAATTTCACAAACATGCAAGAAAGATGAGAGTAGCTAGCGTTATTGAAAAAAGGCTGGAGTCACTGGGTTCCCAAATCCAGGGCCACAACCTTCACGTCATTTCCAGAGTAACTACGTTACCAGGAGCCACACGACCTGTCAGTCCCCAAGAAACTCGGAAGACTGTTTATGTTGGTAGAAAGGAAAAGGGCCTTAGTTTTCAAAGAACAACCACACTAAAAATAATAGTTTACATTTTTGAGCATTTTTATGGGCCGGCCACTGTGTTAGGCACATCCCCTGCTCCCATAACCCTCCCAGCAGTCTTAGAGTGGGGCTGCTAACTTCAGTTTACCAACAGAGACACTGAAGCTTAAAGGGAGTGAGCTCCGCAGTTCAGGACCGCAGGACCTCATCTGTGCTACAGGTCTTGCAGACTGTATGGCCTTGGCTGAACAGAGTATCAGGACTGTAGAAAGACGGGAGGCCAGAGAACAAGGGCCACAAGTATTTGGACTCAGGCCTTTTAAAAACCATTTGTGTTAACTTCTGGACCTTGCCTAACACTCTCAGGACTATGAGGTAAACCTCTCAGAATGCATTGCTAAGTTCCACACACCTCCAGCCACCACCAGCCCTAAGGCTAAGACCGCGATGATCATGAAACATATAGGCAAGATTTCCCTGCATTGCTGTGTCCCATCCACCACCACCACAAATGAATTGGGAAACTCTATTGAGTTACAATTTGCTGTATACCTATGAGATTTCATGTAACATCCTCCATGGTAGAACATGTCACAGGCCACTTGAATCTATGTTCCTGGGCCACAACTTCTCAGATTTGGCTCAGAATAAACTATTTTCTGTAAAGCAGAGTCATTTTTTTATGTCAAAGGGAGGAACTAGAAATCAAGGCCAAACTGAATGATCCCAGAGCTCTATCCTCCCCAATTGGCACTGCCTCCTTCCACACATAGCTATGTGTCTGCACAGGAGGGAAAGTCACCTCAAGCCATAGTCTTCAGCCTGAACCTCAAGCCAACCACCTCCCAAACATGTCAGTACCACAGCCTCAAGAAAGTCAGTGAGCTTGACCTGATTCCACACGGAGCCCTTCTGGGTTGCAATCATGCATCTTCATGTTTGTTGTTGAAGAATGAAGACCAGCAAGCATCATCAACACCACTGAAGAGGAATTTAGAAAATGCAAAGTCAGGCTGCAGTCACTTCTCACCTTCTTCATGCAGTCACTGAACAAGCATCAGTTCCCTATGTGAGTACGTATTTCTACATTTTTCTGCTCAGCTCCTTGGCATTTGTGGCTTGCTTTTGTCTGGTGCTAGAAATTCCTTAAACACAGGTAAGCTCATTTGGGCAGTGCTTTTCTTACTGATCAGCTAATGTGACTACCTGGAGTTGCAACTTGAAATGCTGCAATTCAAGACTCCAAAGATCTTCAAGCATTTATTCCCACAAAAGCAAGCTTGCTTCAGTGAGTGCCCTGATCAGGTGAAGATGATTTGTGCTGCGGGACCTGTTCACATCATTGAATGTCTGGCTGTTTCTTTGAAAACACTGGCACTGTTACACTCAAGCAGACTCATATTCTAGCCCCTGCTGAGGGGTGGTGACATTTCCTAACCTCAGGCAGGCGTGGCATTGGCAGGAGGGGTCACACTTTTGAAGGAAAGGTTACCTCGATAGCACAGTAGCTACCTGCACAGACAGCAGTCAGAGTGCCTAGGTTCAAATCCCAGCTTCGTGTGTGACCTGGAACAAACCCATGAATAACTCTGAGCTTCACTGACCTGTGTAGGAGACGGAAAGGATAAAAGTACCTAATTCTTAGTTTTCAGTTATCATGAGAATTTAAGGAGTTCATAGAAACCTTCTAAATAATTCCTAATGTGTATTAAATGTGGAGTGTCTTTGTGGTCCAAGACCTCCTCCAACAACTTCAAAAGATGACTCTTTCCATGGGGACGCTCTCATTTCCTGTCTGATGTACACAGAGAGCCCTGACCTAACACAGTCCACCCTTACTGTTAGCCTCTTCCTCCCTCAGAGCCATTCCCAAAGTGAACAACACAGTCAGCTGCCACGTGACAACTTTCTTCACACACACCCCACTCAGCTTATGCACACATTTGCCACTGGCCAGGGGGTGACTGGCATCTGGTGAGAGTGACCTCTCTGGTGTGATTCTCGCTGGTGTGATTCTCCCTGCTTGCTGCGCTGAGTGTGTGGCTGTTTTCCTGAGCTGGTCCACCTTGCACCATCCAACCAGCTCACACTCAAGTTCTAGAGCTTTTGGTGACACAAACGTCCCATTGCTGCACATGGGCCACAGGTTCACCTCCACTGTCCAGCCTCTGCTCAAAGGTTTAATGACTCAAGTTCCTAGCAGAAAAAAAAAAAGAAAAAGAAAAAGAAAACTCTCATGATAGAGGTCACTTTGAACCAAAATCATAAGCCAATCCTGTTTCAGGGAATCTTATATGGTCGTGTATTTTCATAAATCCTAAGAAATCCTCTTCCTTCCCCCTCTGTCCAGGGCAGGGGACATGTGGACCTGAGTCCAGCAGTCTTTGAATCGCACAAGACCTGCCTCTCCTTCTTCATTCCTTCTTCAATCCCAGATTCTTCATGGTACCAGATGCAGCTAGTTGCTGCCCCATAACCATTCTTTCCTCCTTCCATGACAGTGTGACAGGAGCCCCACACACCCTCAGACTGTCCCCAGGCTTTCTTCCAGGTTAGGGTGCAACACAGGGGCTGTATGTCTGTCATGTCCTTCAAGCCCAGAGGCAGCCCTTTCCTCGCTCTTCCTACCTGCTGCTTAAACTGTGGAGACGGCAGCAAGACTGTTGCAGGCAGCTGAGTTAGTTAGAAATATTTATTATAGGCAGTGAGATAGGGCTAGGTCCTCTAAGGAGCCAGGGCAGAAGCCCAGGTACCTTGCAACTGTAGAGGAGACAGACACCTCCTGCTGTGGGCCAGTCCTCAAGACAAAAGATCAAACAAATGTACCCACATCCTAGGGACTGATATTCTAATTAGTGCCCTATAAGGGGGGGGGGACCCTGGAGTCACTATCCTAACCCCCTAGGGGAAAAGTCACAGCTCTAAGAATGCCCGCTTCCTAGTGACTTGCTTTCCCATTTGTCCCTAATGTAATCAATTTTACCTGAACTATTGATCTTACTGGCTAACTATACTTACGTCCCACCTTATGACCATCTGCTTTGTAAGTTCCCAGTCTTCCCCCACCTTGAACCCATCTCACCCCATGGTTTTACTCTATAAAAGTCCCTGGAAAAAACAGTCTTGGGCAACCTACTCGGGACCCCTTCTGTGTCTCTTCAGACAGAAGCTTTCTTTCTCTCAATAAATATGTTCTACTCTTACCTCCATTGTTCCTAAAATTCATTTTTTGATTTTAGAGAACACAAACTCACAGACATAGTAGGTCAAAGGTTTCATTCTCCTATATCATTATCATAAGGATAACTTTCTCCAGCACTTAAATATTTTACTAAATTCAATATATTAAATTTAAAATGCAGTGAAGTTTAAACTGTTAATCAATATTATTTAAAAATGTAATGAAGTATGCATTTCAGTTTAAGAATCATAAGTCAAATCAGCTACTGAATTATACATTTCAAGTTGGAATCACAGCCTGTTGTGTTTATAATGCATTCAATTCCTTTTAAATCCAACCATGTGCCCATTATGCTAGCAACGCGAAAACATCAATCTTACGGATGTAAGTCATTACCTCTACACTTAATCTATGCTTCTTTTTCAAGAAAACATTTTTGTATACTAAAGATCACAAGTTAGATAGGGCTTGTCACCTCAGGTCAACTCCACAGTGACTCTTGCAACGGAGAGGAGGCCTGTGACCAGAGGCAAGGCTGCTGCCAGGCCACAAGGTGTCCAGACGAACAGGAGACAGATGCACTCTGGCCTGAGAATACCCAAGCCCATCCCTCCACAGAGGCTGGAGTTACAGCTTCCTGAATTCACATTACTCATATTCGGCCTCCTCCGTCTGATAGAGTCTGCACTATCCCCACCGAGGCTGCGTGGCGCCTGATTAGATTTAACTCATCTAGTTCCTGCCCGGTTCCATCCTGAACATTTGTCATGTGCACAAATGTTACCAGTTCTTACATGACCTCATGGTACAGAGTGGTACAAAGGCCACTCTGGAGGGGTGAGGGAGCCCAGAGCTGAGACGCTGCAGCAGCTGGAACTGTGGCCCTGTGTTGTGGGCAGGGGCCCCATCTCCCCCCACCAAGGGTGAACTCTCGGCTGACCGGATATGCGGCTTATGGTTAGGGGTCTGGTTTTGTGGGCTAACAGAGGAATTTAGGTTGGTATGGCAACCTTCACAAGGAGGGGAAGAGCTGGGAAGGTGTTAAACCACACTCAGCCAGTTTTAGAAGAAAAACCACCAAACTGTTTAAAAACTGCTTGCTGATCATAGCCTCACAGAGGTTGCTTTTTCCTACCCCCCGAAAAGGCCTCAGGACATTGAACCCTTCCTAGGAGTCCTTTCTGTCCCTACAATCACACTTGCTTATTATTCCCATATGGGTAAATTTGTTTTCTGAACCATCGAAAAGCAAGTTTCAGATAGGGGATCCCTTTAGCTTTTAACACTATACTTCCTTTATAGTTTCTAAAAACCAAGATATTCTCTTCCACAGCCACAGCTCAATTACCCAACTCAGGAAATTCGTGCTGATATAGAACCATCACTATTACAATGCCATTATCTCATTTGTAGACAGACCGCATGCCCATTTCTCCGGTTGGTCCACTAATGTGATTGAAATGGTTCACGAGTAAATCTAGAATCACGATTACATTCAGTTGTTATATGTCTTTGATCTTCTTTAATCTGAAATGGTTCTTCCTTCCTTTTGTCTTTCATACCATGATGTCTTAAAGAGCTAGTTTGCAGACCTACCTAGATTTGGGTTAGTCTGGTGGTCCCCTGTGATTAGATTCAGACTGCGCATCTTGTAGGAAGATTGCAGACACGGTAAACCTGGTCACCCTGTGCGCAGGAGTCCCCAGGAGTTGGGAAGATGAGTTCTCAACAGCCACCATCTGGAAATTAAGACTCAGGTTAAAGACCTCAAAATGAGTAAGTGTTTAACAGTCAAAACAGTAAAAAGAGAACTTTTCCTAAAACTCTTAAAAACTTCACTGTATGTCCAAATTTAGTTAATTTACAAAATGTACCAGCTTGCAACATAATACAGAAAACGCTGACTTACTTTTTATAGTCTCAGGTGACACAAGATGACTTAGACCTACTCCTTCACAGAAGTCACAGAGCCAGTGGGGAACATGAAGATTACTCCCCCTCTCCTCCAAGTGTTTGTTTTTGCCCTGGAGCAGAGTTCTAAGAATAGCCTCCGTGCTGCTGGTCTCTGCGTGCACTGGGGCCAGAGGTCACCTCCCCAAGGGGCAGTGGAAAGCTTAGCAATTCTCTCTAGCCTTCCTACTCCCAGCACCACTCAGCCCAGAGTGCGCTGTCCAATCTCTGCCCTGACTGCCAAATGAACCTCAACGTCCGGCATCATCTAGCCCTCTTTCCATTCTTCGCTTTCCCAGAAAAACAGCACCCTTTAGCCTCCCTGCCCCCCCTCATTGCTTTGTTCCCCAAGGACTCTGCATCCCTGGAGAGGCCTGGTGAATCCAGCATTGCAGGAGATACCAAGCTTCGGCCCTATGTGGGCTTCCAGAAAGAGGAGGCCCTTGGCACCAACACTGATGGGAAGAAAGGAGAGGTGACTGCAGCACTCTGGAGGTGGAAGGTGACAAAGGTCAGCTCTATTCCTGTTGCTTTCCCATCCAAGGCTTTGCAGAGTCATTGCTTAATTACGAGCCCTCCAGCGGGATGCTCCTTCTCTGGATTCGGACAAGTGAGAGAGAGTGAGAAATAGAGACATCTGTCAAACACCAAACATAAATGGCACTAAATAACATTCTGAGGTATTAACGCATGTCAGCCTCTTCCCCCTGTATTTCCTCTTCCCAGCTTGTATTCTGGCCCCAAAGCTCTGTCACAGAACTGATGGAAGATTTGGAAGCAGAAAGCTTTTTGGCTTTTGTTTTGCAAATCCTACATGGTTAGGAGGAGGGGATTTGTAAGAGTAGTGGGCAGAGTTTGAAGAAATACGCAAGGAGGGGATTTCTCTCATATTTAAAAGAAATTTTCCCAAGCTGGGCCAGGAGGAATAGTGTGTTCCAGGAGAGCAAGACGCAGGCCTCCCCTTGTAGTTGAAGAAGTGGCCTGGCCAGAAGAGAAGGGGCGGGTATCCAGGAAGACGGGCGCACGGCAGCCTCATCCGCACTCTTTGGCGCTGCGTGGTGTTGTAGTACTGGAAACCCAGAGTTCACTGGCTGAGGTTTTGGCCCATTTGAAAGCTCACAAGTTACACATTTACAGTTTGTTTTCACATCATACTCCTATGTCCTGGCAAAAGCTACTGAGTCTCCCAGGCCAGAGGCCAGGAATTCCGTTCTTCCCAGTCCTACTGGCAGTGTGACCTGCGTGTCAGTATCAGCTCATCGTGCCCCTTGAAACTTCCAGCACTTCTGGAAATGGTACACATAGGCCCTGTACACGCAGGGGTGTACACCGCAGCTGAGCATTTCCAGTCCTAGGAAACGTCAGTATGCTAAAGAGCTACAAGAAAATCTGTGCAACCTTTGTTCTGGAGGATGACATCAAACAAATCGCAATGTCCCACAAGACAGTGGTTCTGTCTCCCAACACTGCTTGGTGTGCAACTGTCCTTGAAAAAATTATCCAGAACAAAAGCAGTCTGTGCCTGTAGTCATAAAACACTGGAGTATGAGACAGGATACTTTCTGCCAGCATAGACTCTTCCATAGGCATGAACCGTGGATGTCTCCACCATGACCTGTGTGGACCAGGAAGCAGCCCCCTGTTACTTCTGCCTCCATGAGACACAGGAAATCTCACAAGCCTGAAAGGCAATCAGGATAAAAAGCTGTAATAAAGGCAGGGAGATTAAGCAAATGTCTGAATATTGAGCAGTATTATATTCAATTCTCTTTCCCCTCCAGCTCCCACAATGGTTCATTCATGTTCAACTTGGCCCTAAAAAGGACATTTGAGGATGACGCTCTGAAAAAAAAAAAGATGAAAACTCCAAAAGAAAAAAAACTTCAGAGACTGGTATTTGATAAACGTGTACCCTCTTGCAAAATATATCCAGATCTCTGCCCAGCATCTGCACAGTGAGTAGCAGGTCATACCCTTGTCCCTAATATTACGTCTCAGTTTCACAGTGCTCAATGTTAGGTATGCATAAACGGCGCCGGACCAGCGCTCATCCAGAGAAAGCCTTTAATATTAAAGTAAGAGAAATGAATAAACGGAAATAGGAACCCAGACAAAAGAAAAGAGAAAAAAAAGCACTGAGGAACAGAATAAACAGTCTTCTCTTAATTTATAACTGAAAGTTCCAACGCCAAGCAAGTGGGACAGGGGTGCTCTTTCCTACGGTCCTTATGAAGTTCAGCCAGCAGCCCTGGATATTGTTATGTATGATTACTCATCGGTCTTTGCATGCCATCCATCTTTTCCGCTGGAATCCTTGGCATATTGGTGGTACTTGTTTTAAATTCTAGGTCTGACCATCCCCAAATCTCTGCTACAACTGAGCCTGATTCTGGGGCTTATTTTGTCTCTTCAAACTCCATATGCATGGAGTTGAGGGTGGGGTGCCTCTGTTTGAGAGTTTGTATCTTTTAGTATGCTTTGTTATTGTTTTGCTGGAAGCCAGACTTACCCTGGGTTAAAGAAACTGAAGTAAATAGGCCTTTCTACTTTCGTGCGATAGAGTGTCTGGGTGGTGAGGAGTCACACTGTTTGCTGGAACTGTAGGTATCGGTGGCTCTCTAGAGGCTTCTTAAACCAGGCGTGAGAGTGCAGGTGAATCCTCACTGTCCTAAGGGGGTCCTAGTCACGTGGCGGGAAGGGGAGAGAAGTCACTCTGTAGCCCTATGATTAGGTCTAGGTTGCTAGTGAGACATTTCCCTGTGGCTGGGACCTTCACAAGTGAAAGCCCCTGCCATTTGGGCCTCATAGCAAGTCCAGAGACAGCTACAGCTGGCTACCCCCTGCCTCAGGTGGGTCAGGCTCTGGTAGAGCCCTAGGTAGCTTGACGCTGAGAAAATGAGCCTATAAAGAGCTTAACGCTCCTGGCATATTTAAAGACAGTCTGACCTGACGCCTGGGCACGAACTGATGAATTTCCCACCAGCAAATCCTTCCCTTTGCTCTAGTACAACAAAGAATCGAGAGAGTGGGTTGGGAAGCCTGGAACACACTACCTTTAGTAACACCAATATTGGTGACAAAGCCAGAAATGCTGCCAGCCAGCTTCTTCCTCCCCTGGTATCCCTAAGGAAAGGGACACTAAGACATCCAGTTAACCTGAGGCAAAACTTTCCTACAAACCACAGTGAAAGAGACCATTTCCAATATTTTTAGCTAAGATCAAGAGCCAAACTGAGCTCCTATGATTATTAAGCCTATTCTTGTTTTAGCCCTTAATTGCTTTATACTTGCTCTGAATTAGGAATTTCAATTTTCTCTGCATGAACCAAATTTTCAGAATGAAGCTTTGGTTCATCTAGACGTGGAAGGAGACTCTTTCAATACCCTTAAAAAATTCCTCAGAATTATCCCAAAATAGGCAAAATTTTGAGTTCTAGAAACACCAGAAAGAGTTATATTAAAGCAGATAGAGACTATTACATACAAAAGAAATATCAAGAAAATCTAGAAACTATTTCTGCACCTATCAGTCAGGGTGAGGGAGGCTATTTTCAGTTTTAATTCATATGACTATGCATAATTTTTCGTTATATTTTTAAGTTCCTTGTACTGATAATTGTAGTTACAGTGGTAGGTTAGCAGGATTGAAACAGGAGGGGAAAACTGCCTTCCCTTGGAAACACCTCTGTACCTTTAGAAATGATTCAATATTTATGTGCTAATTGCCACAATTATTTAATAGTTATTTATAAAATTAGTAAAGTTTATGAAGAGTGTGGTGACAGTATCATCAATATTTTATAAATAAACTATTTTTAAGAGCCCAATTATTTGTCCTCAAAGCCAGCAGGGAAGATGGAGAATACCACACAGAGAAATCATTTAGGACTAATTTGGGGTCCTGGGGAGCTCACATTTCCCCACCTGTATGAGAGTGATCTTTACCAGTTCCTTTTCCTCCTGGGTTTCTTTTTTCTGATCAATACAGAGCTCAGTACTGGGCCTTGATGAGATGAAACAGTAAAAGGAAAAGCACCTGCTAAAATCACTGTGGTATTTTTTTGCAGGTTAAAACATTTTAAATAGTTAATCTTAACTCACCAATAAAGCAGAAACAGAGATCACTGTATGGCTGCCTTTCCTGAAATTACACAGTAACCTTAATTGTTCAGCTGATACATACCAGTTATACCTATTATCTGGATACCAGGAGATGCTTCAATACACATACACACTGTGCCCAATCAGGGTGCACAAATGCGTCTCAAGCACACACAACATCAAAACTTAGTTCTCCTGACTATAACTTAGTACATATTGTTCAGTCTTTCCCATCCTCCTACCCTTTAGTAACTCATCTTTAAATCACAGCATAGACAATAATCAAGGTAGAGAAGAAGGTGGTGGAGTAGAGAAGGGCAGTGAACTCTAGCCTCTCTGGGATCTAGAGTGGGAACACACAGAAGACAGCTTGGTGATGAGAAGGAAAAGGCTGAGTCTCTGGGAATTGGGAGGAGGCTCATGGGAAGGCTGGAAACTGCAGAGAAGCTGGAGTGGAGACAGTACAGAAAAGGAACAGGGCAATCTGGAAGAGTTAGCCTGACTCCTGGGGAGGACACCTATGTCGGATGATACAGGTTAGGCCCAGAGAGGGACCATGGCTCTAGGAAGAAATAACAAAGAGCACCAGCAGTGCTGATCCCAAGAGAATCCCACACCTATTATAAACTGCAGGCACTCTGGACTCTGGTGGTGACTCCTTCTGCAAGGCTGGCTGGTGTTGGGGAAGACCCCCAGTACAGCACCTGCCATATTTGACAGTGTTTGGGAACCACTGGGGAAATTGTTAGTTATTTATGGCTAAGCCATAGAACAAATGCAGAGCTGCTACACTTCAGGATTTCTGGTGTCACCCTGCCATAGTGACTGGCAGTGAACTATAGACAATTGTGGAGAGGGCACAGGGTGGGCAATGATCCCGTGAGAAGTTTCAGCTCAGGCCGGGGAGCTATGAGGGCCATGTCCTCCACGGTAAGAAACAAGGCCGGGAATGGGTAGCTTTCAGAGGTGGCTGGTTCAAGTGCTGACATTAAGTCCAGCAGACAAGTTGATAACTCCCCTCCCTGCTGCCTGCATAGCACAGAACACAGTGGTCTGTATGCTTTCCCCAGCATCAGCAAAGATACAGCGAGGCTTGGAAAGTTGCCATAGCCTAGAAGGAACAGACAGAGGGGCCTCTGGAGCAGGGGGCCCTCGCAAACCCACAGGCCATAAAGCTAGGCAGAGAAAACCGTAACTTTCGGTTTATAGAAGGACGTGAAAAGCGGGAGCTAGAAGAGTGTCTATAGCCCTGGGGAAGACACCACTGACTGACCACACCCAGTAGAAAAGATGGGGCAGGACTCAGGTTTCATACATAAAAACATGAATGCAGAGGCAAAATGGGCATGAGCAGTGACTCACTATCCCTGTCCCACATTTACTTCTTCCCAAAAACCCACTCATTCAAAAACAAAGAAGAATTTTTTGGACTCATTTCTGTTTGTTTGTTTGTTTGTTTGTTTTTATTGATTCTTTGGTGTTTGGGATTTTTAAATTATTTTTCACTCTGATTTTTTTCTTTCTTTTTTTTGTTTTATTCTTTCTTCTCTTTTCTTCTTTTTTTTACTTTAAAGAGAATAAAACCGAACAAAAAAGCACAAAGCAAATCAGAACAGAACAGTGTAAGCAACACAGGACTTCAAAACAAGACAACAGGAAATCACCAGTGCCTCCCATAATGCCTCTTGTTTTCTTTGAAATAGTTGTCCATGCCATCACATACAATAGAATCAAACAGAACAAAATAATATAAAACCAATCAAAACAAAAGAATGAAAGCACTTCAGGACTTCAAAACAAGGTATCAGGAAATGAAAAATGGTTACTATAATGTCTCATTTTCTTCAAAACAGTCATCCATACTATCACACATAATAAAATCTAACAAAACAAGACAGAACAAAACCAAACCTAACAAAATTATAAAAATGATACCCAAGAGTTCAAGACAAGACAATAAGAAATTACCAGTGATTACTGCCTTTCCCTCCTATGTGTTTCCCCCTTCTTTTATAATATCTATTGTGTTTTTTGGATCCCACTAACTCTTCTGTTTTTTATGCTAAGGTTCATGCATATAAGTTGAAGCCATGTCTCCCATGAACATGATCTCCAATTGAACCCATTTACCTACAAGAGCCTGGAGATGATCCTACTTCATAGCTGGGTAGCTTTCCGTTGTGTGAAAATACCATATCTTTCTTACTCATTCTGCAGTTGATGGGCAAGTTACTCTTGCTTTTTTCTTGTCTCCCGTCACATGGAACAATTGTTTTCTCTCCTTTGACTTTCAGTCTATGAATTCCTTTCCAGTTAAATGTGTTTCTTATATACAGTATACTGATGGATCTTGTTTCGTGATCCACTCTCCCTGTTTCTTTTTATTGCTGAATTGAGGCCATCTACATTAACGGTTACATCCAACATACATTGGTTCATCTCTGTCGTGCTATTCCCCTGCTGTTGGCCCTCCACTTCTCCCCTTCATTCAATTACCTGTCCTGTTTGGTGACCCTCCTCTGCTGCTGTTCCTGGAACCATGCTCATCTTTATCTCTCCCTAGAATACCCTTGAACACCCTCTGTAGGATTGGTTTAGTGCATTCCTTCAGTTGTTCTTTTTCATGGAAGTATCTTATTTTTCCATCAATTTTGAAAGATAGTTTTGCAGGATACATCAATCTGGGTAGGAAGATGTTTTCTTTCAGGATTTGAAACATTTCACTCTAAACTCTTCTTGACCTGATGGTTTGTATTGACAAGTCTTCCATGATTCTGACTGGTTTTCCTTTATAGGTGATCTGTTTCTTTTCTCTAACAGGTTTTAATATTTTGTTCTTGTGCTGAATTTCTGGGATCTTGATTTTATATGTCTGGGTATAGATTTACCAGGCTAGTTGGAGTTCTATATGCTTCACTTATCTATATGCCAAATTCTTTTCCCATGTTTGGAGAGTTTTCTGCTATTAATTCTGTAAATAGTCTTTTTATTTCAATTGTGTCGACCCCTGCTTCTTCACTGATGCCTATCACCCCTAAATTATTTTTGCTTTTTTTATCTTACAGCCATTGAATTGTTGTTTCCTAGTTCCTTGTTACTTTTAAGAGATGTTTCCTTTCACAATCACTAGCTGCAATCCTGTTTTTGATTGACTTTTTAATTTCCTGAATATCTCTTTGAATCTGTTTCATGCACTGTAATTCCTTTCTACATTGTTCATTCAAGGTTTCCATCATTTTCCCACACTCCTCTTTTTTAATCTGTATCTTTAGATATACTTGGAATTCTGTCATTACGTTTGTGATTTCTTCTTTTACTTGAGATATTATTTCTCATCTGATTACTTTTACAATCTCATGAAGTGGTTTTTTTACTTCAGTTGCTGTCCTCTCAGAGATTTCAGGTGTGTGGCTTCCACTTTCTTCTATGACCATACCTCCCAGACTTGTTCTGTGTGGGCTGGAGGTCTGAGATTGCCTTTTGCTCCTTTGTCTGGATGTTTTTCTGGGTTCCTCCCAACAAGCTAGTGGTGGGGTCCCAGGCATTTCCCATGTTGGCTGCCCTCCATGGTATAAGGGAATGGGACAGGCACCTAGGTTCTTCTGACACCAGGTTCCCAGGGAGGTAGCAGGGCATAGGGTGGGCTTCTGCAGACCTGTGCAGCTACACTGAGGCTTCTCTGAGTCCAGGGGTGCATGGTGATGGGGCTGCTTCTTCTCTCAGCCTGTGTGCCTACACCGGGACTCCTGTGATGGTGGTAGGCACGCAGGATGTGTTCACCTCATTCTCCTAGAAGGGACTAATGTGAGAATAATGTCAGAACTGGGGTAACATCAGTCTCCATATACTCAGAGATACTGTAAAAACAGTAAAAGAACATTAGTAACAGGTCCAACAGCTGCCAGGTGCTGCAAAGAAGACTAATCAAAGATTAATTGGAATTAGTGAAAAAAGCAGAAGCCAGCATAAAAGGCAAAAAAATCCTGTTTAGAGGTATAATAGCAGAACATTTTTCAAATATATAGAAAGAGTCTAACACATAGATGAACAAAAGATATAGAACACCAAATAGTCATGATCAGGAAAGAACTTCTAAATGACACATCATAGTCAAATTGAGAAGTCCAACACAAGAATATAATCTTAAAAGCTACTAGAGGGGCTGGGGATTTAGCTCAGCAGCATAAGCACCTGCCTTGCAAGCACATGGTCATGAGTTCAATCCCCGGTACTGATTTAAAAAAAAAAAAAGCTACCAGAGAAAAGCAACACATTATTTTTAAAGGTAAACACATTACAATTATAGTAGACTTCTTAACATAAACCTTAAAGGCTGGGAAAGCTTGGAGCAGTGTTTCATCCCTAAAAGAAAATGACTTCCAATTCAGACTGATTTATCCCATGCCATTATCTTTCATAATTGATGGAGCTATAAGGTCTTCCAATGACAAAGACAACCTTAAGAAATTTATGACCACCCAACCAGTACTCAAAAAAATTCTCAAAGATATGTCAAAAAGAGACAATGAAGCCAACAATGTTAAAAAGTCTAATAGAATGAATACACCAGGCAGGGTGAGCAGCTACAGAAGAGAAGAGGGTGGGGATTGGCATGAGGGAAATAATGCAATGACAGGAATAAGTCAATACTTTTCAATAATAACTCTCAATATAAATCATCTCAATTTCCCAAGTAAAAGACACAGATTGCAAAATGGGTCAACAAACAAAACCCAACAGTACACTCTATACAAGAAACATACTTAATAGAAAAGAAAATCCATGGACTAAAAATCAGAGATTAGAAAAAGTATTCCATTTCAGTGGATCCCCAAAATAATCAGGAGAGCTATCCTATTTTCACACAAAGTGGACTTCAAAACAAAAATGGTCAGAAAAGATGAAGAAAGGCACTACATACTGGTTAAAGGAACAATTCCACAGAAAAAATAATAATTATAAATATGCAGTGGTACGTTGTTTTACAAACACTTTTTTTTACTAACAGTTTGGTTCACAAACAAAAGCTTTGGGCAAAATTTTGTTTTTGTCTGCAGACTCTGCATGAGGTGACAAACACAACCTCAGGCATCTTTCTCACACAAACATACATGTGGCCATATTTTCCAAAATCACACAACAAATTAAGTTCATGAACCAAGGTACCATGTATATGCTCTGAACACTGGCACATCCGATTTCATGAAGCAACATTAATATACATAAAAGATCAGATAAGCATCAATACAAATTGGTTTGGTTTCCTTCTGGTTTCTGGAACAAAGTACCTGAAACCCACAAATTAGATGGAAGGTTTGTTTTAGGTCATAGTGCATAGAGACTTCAGTCCTTGGTCAGCTGGCTTCAAGGCAAGATAGCACTGTAGAGAAACAGTGCATGGTGTGGCAGGCAGGAAGCAAGAAGCAGCAGCAGTGAGCCTCCCTTTCCCTCCTTATTCCATTCAGTCTACAAGCCTAATGGTGGATGCTATTCACACCCAGTGTGGGTCTTCTGTCTTCAGTAGATCCATGCAGCCACACCCAGAACTATGCTAATCCTGCAAGAGGACCAATCCAGCTATCACATGCCACTGGATATCACAGCTATCATATCCTCACACTGGAGATCCAGTCACCTCCGAAAAGCCCCACTTATAAGCACAAGAGACTTTGCGGGGACATCCAGATATAAGCCATAACACATAGTGGGTGACCTCAATACTCAACCTCCACAGATAGATCAGCTTGACAAAAAAATAAACATCTCAGTCAAAACAAATCTTTAACAAATGGATCTAATAGATAGCTACAAAGTGTTCCATTCAACAATAGAATATATTCTTTTCAGCAACACATCAAACTTTCTCCAATACAGACCACATATTAGCAAATAAAACAACTGAGATCTCATTAAAATGTTTGTACAATAAAAGAAATCACCAACAGAATATAAAGAGAATCCGTAGTGGGAAAAACTTTTAGCCAGTTATCCCTCAGACAAAGGACTTTTATCTAGAGCATATAAAGAACTGAAAAAATCAGACCCAACCCAAATTCAAAGACCCAATCCAAAAGTGGGCATCTGAGATGAATACACACTTCTCAGATGAAGAAACACAAATGGCAAATAAATATAAGAAAAAAACGTTCAACATCCCTACTCATTTGAGGGATTCCATCTCACTCCAGAAAGAATGGCTACCATCAAGAAATCAACCAATAACAAATGTTGGTGAGGCTGTGGAGAAAAAGGAACATTTATCCACTCTTGGTGGGAGTGCAGATTGGTGCAACCACTGTGGAAATCAGTATAGAGTTTCCTTTAAAAACTAGAATTAGAGGTTTTATTCAATGCAACTATTCCCTTTTGGGTATCTTCCCAGAAGAATTAAAAACATCATACCACAGCAATATATGTGAACCTATGTTTATAGCAGCTCAGTTTATATTAGCTAAATATTGGAAAAAATCCAAATGCCCATCAACCAAGTAACAGATAAAAAATAGGTGCTCTTTTTTATATAATGGAGTACTACTCAACCACAAAAAGGATAAACCTGAGACATTTATAGGTAAATGGATGCAACTTGAGACCACACTCATAAGTGAAATAAAATAGACTCACATATGTAAACATCATATTGTTTCCCTGGTGTGAGAAACTTAAAAAATAAGTAAGGACTAAAATGTACAACAGATTTTTTTATTGGTACCAGGGATCAAACTCACGACCGCGCACTTGCAAGGCAGGTGCTTATGTCACTGAGCTAAATCCGCAGCCCCTGGATATTGTTAAATGGAAAGAAACTACTCAAAAGGAAAGAACAACTGAGATAGGGAAAAGGGGAAAGGAAAGAAGGAAAAAGGAAAAAATGCAAGTTAGTTATACTATTAGTTTCTCTTAGCTCATTGAAAAACTTTTACTAATATTGTTTGGAGAAACTTATGTCCATAGCTTGTACACTGAGTAACTACTTTGAAGATAATCATATGCAATGTATTAAATATTGCTATTTTCCTATTATTTTATTATAAAGTTTTATTTTATTTTTCCATTAAAAAACTTGCTTATGTAAATGCAAAAGAATTGAAATTGTCCCATTCATATTATCAGATTACAGTGCACTAAAGCTGGAAATCAATGGTAAAAGATTTTCCAGAAGCTATGCAAGCACATGGAAATTAAGCAATACACTCTTAAATAATCAGTTGCTCCCAGAAGAAATTAACTCCCAGAACCAAATAATCATACCAGTAGAACATATCAGAACCTATCGGACAAAAGAAAAAAGCAGTCCCAGAAAGGAAGTTTATAATTGTGAATTTGCACATAAGAAAAGCAGAGTGAGTCAGATAATAATAATAATAATAATACACCTCAAGATCCTAGAAAAACATGAAAAATTCAAATAGTACAAGGAAAAAAATTATAAAGATCAGAGCAGAAATCAAGGAAATTGAAACTGAAAAATCAACACAAAGAATCAATACACCAAAGAGTTGGTTCTTCACAATAATAAACAATATAGACAAATATTTAGCCACTCTTACCATAAAAAAGACTGGGCAGGCAACACTGGACAGATCTCATGTGGCTCAGCTGAGTGACACATCAGCTTCCTGGGCCACCCAGCTCTGAGGGATGCTAACACACCCCTGAGAACATTCCACACTGTGACCTCTGCTAGCCAGACGTCCCCAGGGAGGCTGCAGCATAAAGAAATAGCTTACCCCACTTGGATGCAGCTGAGGTCATACTGATCTGACAGTCTTGTTCAAGGGGGCAGGTGTGGCATAGGGCTTTGTGGGTTGTGTTAGGTCACTTAGGGTCAGGGATGATGGACCCAGGATAAGAACATTTGAGCCCCACTCTGATCCGCTATCCTTTCTACATAGAGCCCCATAAGGCTCAGCCTCCTTCATAATGATCTAGACTATTTTTTAATATTCATATGAAGACCCAGCAAATTAGCAGTCAGATCCCACTGCCCACATGTTCTGATGGTGTCCTAATTGGAGACATCTGTGATGTGATGGTCCAATGTTCAATGCCCAGCGAGTATTTAGGGAGTGCAGCTGGGAGGCAGGACTGTTCCGAGTGCCCGGGATGCATCAGTGAACGCAGATATATGCCCCAGCCCTGGACTTTACATGCACTTTGTGAGACACTGAATATGATCAGAGTATTTTAAAACAAATGCAAAATAAGTTAAAAGGAGAAGGTGCCACAGAAATAGAATAGAGGAGGGTAAGGAGGGAAGGGTGCATGACCATTGGTCTGGCATCCTGGAGAAGGGGACTTTCCAACGTAAAGTGAAGAGAGGTAAGGGTGAGCCTGGCTTTGTACCTGGAAGACTATTTTGGCAGAAGAAACAGCAAGTACGGGGGCCATGGTGGGCATGGATCTCAGCACACAAGGGAATAGCAAGGAGAGGACAGGAGACAAGATAGTGAATAAAGTCAGCAAGGCAGGGGGCCAGATTGTGTAGGACGTGGATATCAACACGGTGTGTCTGTCTGATGCAGAGTGAAACAGGAAGGTTTGGATGCCTTTACTTATTTATTTTTTATTTTATTTTATTTTTTTCTTGGGTACCGGGTATTGAACTCACGACCTTGCGTTTGCCAAGCAGGCACTTATGCCGCTGAGCTAAATCCCCGGCCCCCATTTGGATGACTTTAAGCACATGACTGGCATGACCTACTTGACTTATGTTTTTAACGTATGTTTCTACCAGCTACATTGAACACAGCTCTGGGAAGTGGGTAAGGCAAGCAAGGAGGTCGGTTAGAATCCTCTGCACATTCTGGAGAAATGTTGATGGCTGGGAAACAGTGCTAGTAATTAAGGTGGTGTGAATTGACCAGACTATGAGTTTAATTCTAAACTTAGTGACAGTGCATTTCTTAGAAGGGCAGAGAGAGGACAAGGACAAGGGAGGGAAGAGAAGGACTGAAAGGCTGAATCTCAGGCCTTGGGTCTGAGCCATGGATGGAGGGAGTTTCTATGGGCCGAAATGGAAGCGGTGATGGGGTGCTGGTTTGAGGAGACGAGGGGTTCCGTTGGGAGGTGTGCATTTGGAGGCATCCAAACTGTGAAGGGGAGAGCAGGAGAAGGCAGAGAGAGACGCCTAAAACTTTACATGCTCTAAGCACGACTCTTACACTCCCATCTCCCCCACCGCTCCCAGCTACCCCTTCCAGTTCTCCACCCAAGCAGATGCTCAGGCCCCAGACCTTCACGTCACCCCGCGTGCCCTCCCTCCCTCCAGCATCACACCCCACACCTGACAAGTGCTGTCAGTCCTACTCTGCGACATGGCAAAATCGAATCACCACTCCTCCCAGTGTCACTGTCTCAGTCCAATGCACCGTCATCTTTATTGAAATTAACACTTGATGAAAATCAATACAAAATCAACTCCTGAGCTCCACAGAAGTGTGACACTTGGTCTCAAAGTCACTACTGGACTTTTTTATTAGAACTTTCATAGTCGGATGTTTACAGTGAGGTAGCACATGAAGGACACTCCCTCCACTCGGCAGGCTGCTCTTGCACTCACTCTAGTGCACACTGCAGTGTCACAGGGATCTCACAGTGACATCAGAGACTTCAGATGCCAGAACCTTAGAGGACAGTTTTTTCATTCTGGGCCTTCATGGGCTCTCCTTTCCCACTGTGGGTGACAGAAGTGGCATTGCTAAACCTACGTGCAGACATTGAGTGTGGCCCCAAGGTGCTTTCTGTTCTTGCTGATGACGGCAGGTGTTTCTAATGTTGTTGCATGTGTCTGTCATACCACAGAATCGCCTTGTTCAAACCGGCCATACCCTATGGCAACGTAACAGTGTAGCTTTGTTTCACCATGATAAAATTAGCTTTGACTTTGCATTCGTACCCTCCAGTGCATGAAGATGAGCACAGCACCTTTGCTGTGATCAGAAAGGAGGAAGACAAGAAAAGAGTCCTGTGTGTGGACATGCAAGGTGTCCCAGGATCTCTCACATCTCCAGTGGCTTCTAAAAGCAAACTCCTCATCTTCGAACAGTTTTTGGCTGCTGGTAATGCACTGATATTGATAGTTTCGTCTGCCAAATGCAGTTGTTCCTCTGTATCAGGGGGTTCTGCCCTCACAGATATGATCAATCCTGGACAAAAATATTTTAGGAAAAAACTGCACCTGCACTAAACATGAACAGTCTTTTTCCTTGCCATGATGCCTATATGATGTAACATGACAACTATTTACATGGAATTTGCGTTTTTAAGATGTTATAAGTAATCTAAAGATGACTTAAAGGAGGGCCTTTCTTTTGGTCACAGTTTCAGTTTCAGTTTCAGTCACTCCAAGGAAGAAATGTTATGGTAGAAGGCTCTGCTATGGGGGACACTGCTCATGCCACACCAGCTGGGAAACAGAGAAGGGAAGAGTTGGGGAAGGAAATATGCCCTTCCAGATCATATCCCATCTCCACTGATTAGTACAGCACCTCCATGACCCAGCCACCCTCCAAAGCCGTGGCTGTGCGTGCATGAGAGCTTTGGAGGACATTCCAATCTAAACCATACCAGTCAGGAGACTTGTCTTTGACCAAAGAAGAATGCACATTAGGATGATGGCTGAGTAAGCTGTTACATTCTTCTGTGTCTAATCACTTTCTGAATACCCAACTAAGGAGTACAAACAAAATACTGATTGTAGTTCTCAAATCACACATAGCCTTCACTGTATTTGTTCCATTGTCAAGGTCATCACATGACAGTTTCTTCCCTCATTTTCTATTCAGTAGCTATTTCTTTGATCAGATTCACTATGTTGTTGGCTGGGAAACAGTTGACATCTTTCAGGAAACTAGTTAACAGAAGTGGAGTTGAATTTAACATTACTCCGCCAGGCTGTCAAAGCTTTAAAGAGACACCTGCAGCCCCAAATTTTTGATGTATTATTTACAAAAGTAGAACATTTAAGTATATTATTGCCTTCTGTGTTCAAAGCAGACATTTTCAATATGTGGTTTCTAGAAAGAGCTTTTATCTAAGATTCATATGCATACCTCAAAATCTCTTTATCTTTATTGAAAATATAGACAAGCTATAACAAATGTCTTAACAGTTCTTTTAAGTATTTAGTCATCATAGACTCATAACTATAAAGAAGTATCTTCTGAAAAGATTCTAACAGTTTGTTTTCACACAAGTTAGTCAACAAAATCTGTTGTAAGTACCTCATGTTCTCTAATAGTTTATTGTCTTAAGATTCTTCATTATGTCTTTATTGAAGATAATTTCTCACCAATGTTTTTGAGCATAATTACAAACTCTTTTATTCTTGCAATATTGTCAACAAAGTTAACATTTTACTTCTAATCCATCCTTGTAAGGTATGAAAAAAATCTCAAATAAAACACTCATTACCGAAGTGGAATTAAGTAAAGCTTAAATAGTTCTTAAGTTATTTTGTTTAGTGGTATATGTTCTGGTGGATAATTTAGAGAGATTGAAAAATTATATAACTTAATCATCCTTATCATTATCACTATCATTATCATTCTATTAGTAGTATAACATTTTATAATCGTTTGTTAGTATGAAAATGTATAATATTTTTCTAAAATTGCACAGATAGCATTTCTCTTATTAGTTATATGACATGTTCTCTACTCCAGTATTAAACCATTTGAAAATACTTAGTGTTTGATTTTCTATAAAATAAACAGGTTTGGCCACCATAATTAAATGTTGCAGAATTTTATTCATATTGCAGAATATGCAATTTTATTCTTCAACACACTGATAGAATGATATAATGAAGGATATAATGAAATTTTCCCTCTAAAAAACTTCTCTCCAGTATTTCGTGATAATTTTCACATTTTAACAATAAATCTGAAATTTTTAACTTCCTAAATTACTTAGTTTTTCCTCACCAAGCCTGATGGCAACATTTGTGATCACAGATTTTGACCACAAAAAATTCGAAGGGCTTCAGGAATGCTGCTGAAAGCCTGCTCTTTGCCCATAGTAAAGAGTAAATAGATCTCTATTGTGTTTCACGGGATGATCTCTGCTGCACTTACATATTTGCATTTGTGTATTATTAAATTCTATTCCCATCCCTTGCTAGCATGTAAGCTTCACAGATGCAAGAGGGTTTTTATTCATCACTGTATTTTGCACAACATAAAAGACCAAAAAATGTTGTTGAATCAATCAGTAAAAACTATACAGCTCAGAGTTGTCCTCATCAGGGCACGAACACAAAAACAGAACTATGCAGCTGCTGTAAAGAAAAAAAGCCACTTCACCTGCAGGGAACCTCCCAGAGACTGGCAGCTTGGCCTGGGCTGTTTGGATTGGGAACTTTGCAGAGACCGCATCTAGGCCTGACTGTTTGAGACCCATAGGCCCCCCCTTCACCCGCAGGGAACCTCCCAGAGACCAGCATCTCGGCCTGGTCTGTTTGGGATTGGGAACTTCACAGAGACCGGCATCTAGGCCTGACTGTTTGGGACCCCTAGGCCTGCCCTAAACCCGCGGGTAACCTCCCAGAGACTGGCAGCTAGGCCTGGTCTGCTTGGGATTGGGAACTTTGTGGAAACCGGCATCTCAGCCTGACTGTTTG
>PVJX010011705.1:0-52638 GCA_004027295.1 Dolichotis patagonum | reverse complement strand
ATTGTCTAGTGCTTGGATTGGTGGTGTGAGTGCTACACCTGCCTAGGGGTGGAGCCAGGATGTGATGTAAGGGCAGGAAGAAGGTGTGTGTGTCTCTTTCTCTTGCTGGTTCGCTTTTTGCTATTTGCAGCGGTCATAAATGGCTGCCCCGCCATGCCACACTGTATTGAAGCCAACTGCCTATGAACTGAAACCTCCAAGAACTGTAAGAAATAAACCTTTCCTTCCCTAACTTTGGGTGTCAGGCATTTTGTCTCAGCAACAAGTAAAGAGTAACTAAGGCACACTATGATCTGTTAAGTTTATCCCTCTAGATTGTCTAAAGCAAGTACTCACTCAACGACAATATATTACACAATACTCTCCAAAAAGCAGAGACGTCTTCCATTATACAGAAGTGCTCTGTGTACCAGCCATATTTGGTTATTGGAAAGTTTAAATGAGGCCAGGCTGAATTAAGATGTACTGTACAGCCGGACATGGTGACACATGCCTGAAATCCCAGCTACTCAGGAGGCTGAGGCAGGAGGAGTATAACTTTGAAGTCAGTTTGGGCAACGTAGGGAGACTTTGTCTCAAAATAAAAAATGAAAAGGGCTGGGGATATGGCTTAGTGGTAGACTTCTTTGGGTGCCACCCCCCATAATGCAAAAGAAAAATAAAAGTATCATAGGTACAAAATATACAACAAATGTTAGACTTAGTATGAAGTATGAAAAATGTGAAATATCTCAACTTTTCTTGTATAGTATGTGCTGAAATGATGTATGGCTATGTTGGCTTAAATATTATACAGTATATTCAAATTAATTTCACTCATTCCTTTTTAATCTTTTTCCCCTTACACATCCATCACTGCCCATTCTGAATATTAGATCCCCAGAACTTGTTCATCTTATAACTTAGAGTTCAGATCATTTGATAAGTATCACCCCATTTCCTCTGCTCCCAGCCCTTTTAACCATTGTTCTGTTCTTTGCTTTTAGAAGTTCCACTTATTTAATTACACACACAAGTGAGCCCGAGTAGTAGAAGTTTTAAAGTGATGTGTACATCTCCTAGTCCATCTCAAGGGGCCAGTGCTGGTAGAGAAAGTGAAGGCAGGAGAATACTTTGGGCGACTTGATGTGGGTTCCATGCAGTCAGTGCTAAATCCAAGGTCTGAGAGCATGGTCACACCTTGTTGCTGCGAGGACAACAGCCAGGTGAAACAGGAATGGCACTTTTGGGCATGATTCTCTGAAATGTCTCTCCAAAACTGAGATAGTCATCTAGCATTTGCTGAGAAGGAACAGTTCAGAAATGAAATCGAAGCAGATGAGCAGAAAGCCACACTCCTCGGTGAGTCTTGGAGGGTAACCTAAATGGCACAAGAATTTTCTGCCCCTGATGTCTACAGCAGTCATAAGAGTCCTCTTTACTTCCTTACCACATGAGAACACAGATGACTCAGAAAAGTAGTGAAACTCATATGACACATATTTTTACTCTGTTATCTCTTCTTTATCAGCAGCAGTTGGTGATGTTGATATTCACTCAACAAATCCCCAAATTATGTCATTTAACAACTGAAAGGATCATTATCTTGCATAGGACTCACATGAGTATGTGCATTATACCTAAATGAAAACATGCCACTCTCAGAGGCTGAGGCGGGGGATCAGAAGGTCAAGCCCAGCCTGGGCAGTTTAGCAACTGAGCAAGACTTTGTCTCAAAATTTAAAAGGGCTGGGGGTATGGTTCAGTGGGAAGAACCTGAAGAAAAGATAGGATATTGGTTTTGTCTCCTCTTTAAGGAGAGAATGTCTATTCAGGAAACAGCATCAGCATCTAGTATGGCAGTGTCGCCGAGTCTGGGGACCACACTGCCCACAAACAGTATTCTCCCAACCAGATCTTGCTGGTATCCTCAAACCTAATCAGAGACACCAAGAAAGACGGCTGGCTTTCCTGGTCTAACATACTCCACATCTGCAGCCCACCACCTTGGCATCCTCTGCAACACTGGCAGCAACCTTTGAGCAAGAAAAGAATAGATCTGAGAACAGCTTGACAAGCTGTGAGTTCAGTTCACAGGAAACTCAGGTTCTTTCCAAAGCTGTTATTACAATTTCACACGTGACCATAACAAAGTAGTTTATTAATTTTGGTAGAAAGGGGGATGGAGTAGGAAATGCTTCTAGACTAACTCCAAAAAGATCCTGAACCAGTAATTGAAGGGAAGATGGTGGAAAATAGATTTACAACCTCAAAATGCATAGCAGCTAACTGGGCATGGTAGCACACCTGCACTCTGGTAGGCTGAGACAGGAGGATCAAAAGTTTGAGCCCATCCTGGGCTACATAACAAGCCCCTGTTTCAAAATAGATTTTAAAGGGGTAGTGGGGTGGGGGGTTTCAGTGTAAAGGCTTTAATAAGCCTATGTTCAATCCCAGGTACAAAACAAAAAAACGTATACTGGGTTGGTCTATGTATAAAAGTTTCAATACATGTAGTGTTTACAAATCCAAAATAAAATAGGAGCTACAATAATTCATTTTGTTTAAAAACTGATATTCCTACTAATGACCCAAAGCATTCATGGATGTTTATATTTTATTTCTTGTTGTCTACTTTAGGAAGCCTAAAGATGTGTGATATTTTGAAACTTTTTAATTTTTCTAAACCGTTTAACCCTTCGCATGGGGTGAGATAACAAAGCTCTGAAAGAGGCTTTGTTAGAAGAAGGATGCTCATGGTGATGGTCCTTGAACATATGCCTCGGGAACCCCGGGGCACACTCATCCTCCGGCCCTTAGAAAGCCGCCCCAGCAGACTTCCTGCTCCGTGAGCGCCTCTTGTTCCCGGCTGCACGCGTGGGCCGCAGTCCTGGCCCAGCCTCCGCCCAGGGCGCGCGTGGGCTCGGCTTCCTGAGTCAGCACCCTGGCCTCCTCAGGAGCAGATGGGCAGCCCTGGGGAAAGAAAGGAAGCTTCTCTGAGATCCTCCTGCTTTCATTCTTCCCAAATGGACTTTGCTATAAAAAGCAAATTAAATGGCCATTGTTCATCTGCTCCTTGAAGCTGGCATCTAGCATCCTGCTGAATACCAAAGGCTCCCGGATGTTCCTGCGGCCTGGCGACGCCTGCATACTTAGAGGAGTAAGAAAAGAACAGGCCTTCCAGCCTTCCACTTGGGAACGGGATGTTTCTGAAGCCTTTTCTTTTCAGTTGGGTACTTTTTTTTCCCGTCTTATGACATACAATACACAACAACAAGGGGCTTTCTTCCTAGCAGGAGCCTCTGTGGGCCTGGAGCCTCCTGCCCTGGCTTTAGAGACAGGCCCAGGCCTTACTTCCTGGAGGTCCGGAAGCCCTTGCCCCTGCTCCTTCCTCCCACCCAGTGTTTTTCGGTGGCTTAGATACAGCTTTGAGCTTCCTAAAGCCTAAAGTAGTCACCCCATCCCCAGCCTAAAACAGAAAACAGTTTCTAGAAAGATGCAGCTGAGGGTAAAACAATAAAGATATAAGGAACCCCTCCCAGGGGAAGCCCCCAAGGGGGCACACAGGAAGTCAAACACAACTCTTCACACAGCTGCTCATCCTGCAGAGAAGAAAAGTCAGAGAAAAGTAAGGAAACAGGAGGGAAACAGGGGGAGAAAGCTCAAGCCAGCCACTCCTAGTTATTATCACCCTGGAATACAGTCGTGTCATTTTCTCCCTCGTTTTATTCTAGGATCTGTACTTTATTTCAAATTCAATTTCAACTGGAACCCAATATTTAGGAACTCACGGAAGTCTAAGACATTCTGAAGGGCCCAGAGGGCTGTTTTTCCTAGGACAGGATCTCAGTGGCCTCTCCAGCACCACTGAAAAAACTGACAGTGCATTTCTACTAAGGTCTATGCTGAGACCTTTCTTTTCCTGCTAGATAGAACTGCAAGTGCCCCACACCCGGAATCTCAGAATTAACACTTCACCCTGGACAACTCAAACATGTAGCACATCTTGAGGCCAGGGTCCATTTCCATAAACCCCGGGGAAACTCCAGGAACAAGATGCTAAAGAGGGACAGTTCTATGAAAGCAAGTCCTAGGAGGAAAAATATGACTAACCTACAGGCTTCAGCCTCCAGAAGTTTCAAAGCCATGCACTTGTCCATCTTTGAGAGAAGTCTGAAAGAGATATTTTAAATTCTAGCTTTGGAAAATCCACTGCACTGCTAGGACATTTTGCATGTACTGGTTCTCTAAACCATTACTAAACTCGAGGGTCTTGAGGTTTCTCTCACATTAAGGTTCTCAGAATGAAACCTTAGTATGTATTTCCTGAACAGCTTCTCTCTATATGGTCAAGTGGACTTGTTCTCAGAAGAGGAAAAGCATTTCTGGTAAATAAAGGACCAAAACAGGAAGTGAGCCAGTGACAGTAGAGGCCAGCATGCTGGGGTGAGGCTCCTGCTGGGTGAGGGTGGGGGTGTTTGGGCCTGTGGTCTCCTCCTCTGAGCTGCAAACATCCTGGTGTGGAGGCACTAGCCAGGTCCTCTGAGCCAGCTGAGGTCTGTGACCTCGGCCTGTTGCTATAGGACTCTGAGAGCTAACACTGTGAGAGGTAAAAGTTGTATTAGCATCCTATGACCGGGCAGCAAGTCACCACAAATATAGTCATTTAAACAATGCAGTTCATTATTTTTCAATTCTGGGGGCTAACTGACCATGGTATGTTGCACTAAACTGAAGTCAAGGTATCAATCAGATTGTGTTCTTTCTGGCAAAGCTAGGACAGAATCACTCTCTTTGATTTTCCCAGCTTCTAGAAGCCCCCACACACCATGGTTCATAGACTCTTCCTGCATCTCCAGAAAGGGCAGGTTGGGCCCTTCTTATGCCAAATCAGTCTCCCCTAACCTTGTACCTCCCGCTCTCACTTGTAGGGACCCTTGCACTGACAGACATCCCACCAGGATTACTGTAATTCCATCTGCAAACTTCTTGCCTATGTTGCCACCTAACAGAACACTCACAGATTCCGGGGATTAGGACAGAGACGTCTATAGGGCCACTAATCTATCAACCATACAAGTAAACAAAAAGGAAAAAAATAAGACAGGGAAACATGGCTTCAAGATGAACACACGTGAATGTTTCTGAACCAGATGTGGAAACACACATCCATAATCCCAGCAGTCTGCGAGCCTGAGGCAGGAGGATTGAAAATTCAAGCCCAGCCTGGGTAATTTAGCTGCTTAGTTAGACCTTGTTTTAAAATTAAAAAAAAAAAAAAAAAAATTAAAGGGCTAGGGATGTAGTTCTGCTCGAAAGCCCTGTGTTCTATCTCCAGTACCAGAAAAGGAAAGGGGGGAAAAGTATCTTTAAAATACCAGGCCCTCCTTGCTCAGTGACAGGGTGTCAAGGGAAGTCATCATGAACTTGAAGCAGGATAGAACGCCCCCCTGAAGTTTCTATTTATGAGAACTGGTGGGAATCTCAAAAAGTCACGTGGCTTCTATCTCTGGCTTCTTCTGCGTTTCTGTGGTCACACGTTCTGGTGCATCAGTTGAGCATGTGAAAAGATGCAAACAGACACAATACAGGTTCCCCACCGCTTGGCCATTTCTTTTATTTATTTTTTTTGTACAAAAACTCTTACTGAACTATTAAACTATTTAAAATACCATTCTTTTATTTTAAAGCAAGTTGTTTTCAAAAACACCCACAGTGTCACACTATTTACTTGATTCCCAGCTTTACATCTTTCATCTCCAAGTCCTGTTGAAAGAGCTCTTTGCAGTCCTGACAGCTCAGGAGGCACAGTTCTCCTGCATCCCAGTAAACATACAAAGAGGAAAAGAAAACATACATAGCAAATCATAACTGCACGAGCCTATGTGCTGAGCTGAATTTGAATCTCTGGCAAATATCAGGTTATTGTTAGGGTCACAGTGCACAAATGTCATCCCTAAAAAGCAATTTTTGTTTTGTTTTGTTTTGTTTTGTTTTGTTTGCAGTATTGGAGATTGAACCAAGAGCCCTCATACTTAGCTACGTCCTCAGCCCTTTTTGTTTTTTGAGACAGAATCTTGTTTAATTGCTAATTTTCCCAGGCTGGACTTGAACTTGAATCTTCCTGCCTCTGCCTCCCAGAGTGCTGGGATCACAGGCATGCACTGGTGTGCCCAGCTACTAATGGACCTCTTAGGCATCCAGTCAAACCATCTGTCATTTCATTTCTTCTGGCAGTCTTCTGAGGTCAGGCATGCCGCTGTCCCTGGCCATCAGAAAGGAGTGGAAGTGGGAGTTTCCGCAGAGCTGAGATGCAGCCTGAGTTTAGTCAGCCCCCAGTGAGGGGTTTTCTGACTGTCTGACTGTCACCTACTTAACCATCCTCTACGGCCTATGGCCCCATTATTCCTACAGTGTTCATTACAGAGGAGGATTGCCTAGCCGTTGTACTGTTATAACCCTGTGTTTCCCCCAATTCTGAATTTCATAGTTTTTAGTTTTCCTAATATAGATAGGTAGATAGATAGATAGATCCCCTCTTCCTGACTATAGATTCCTTTCCTTGATAAATTCACTCCAAGGTGGCACATGTGCTTTTTATAGAGAGGAAGAGACAGAACCTGTTCCATCGCAGACTTTTGAAGTACTTCTTCATTTTAGACCACTTCATTCATTTTGTTCTGTGCCTCTCTAGTCAAATAGCCCCAGGCTTAACGCACTTCCCTTTCCTAATATGACTTACAGATCTGTTCTTAGTTTCCGTTCAAACTATTGGTCACTGTGCCATCAGTTCCAGGCCCCAATTATTTGCGTCTTTTTCCTTCTTCTTTGATCATTTTATCCACATTTTAGATTTTCTACCCTAAGTGTTCTCTGGGAAGGTTTTTCACCTCAGACACCCACCCACTCCCCTCCTACCCTTCCCCATCTGGTAAACTCCTCTCATCTTCTAAAATTACCATCTGTCAAAACTGCTCTATTACAATGAATACACACTTCACTTCAGGGTGGTAGGATGTTCAAATAATGCCAGGTAGCAGCTTTTACTGAATAACGAACGTTCTGAGGCGTGGCCTGACATTGTAATTCTGAGCGTGAATTCACCTGAAGTGAGGCTGTGTTAATCAGCAGGGACCCCTCCCTCTTTCCTAGAGGGGACTTCAGCTTGCAAGGTGCAGTTGGCTTGGTTCACTGACTTGCCTGCCTGCCTGGCAGGGTCACATCACTGGTGAAAATCTTGTAAAGGAACCACTTGTTCAAAAGGGGCTGTGCAGGAGAAAGCCCCAGGAGAGCAGTTGGAAGAAGCTGTGGAACTGAGACAGGGAAAGAAGAGAGGCGGAGGGTGTTTTCCCCTGAGCAGGCAGACAGGTGAGGGAGCCGAAGAGATCAAGGCTAGATCTAAGATTCTCTTTCTGCCACCCAGTAAGGGGGCTTGAACTCAGGGTCTTCAACACTAAGCTGCATTCCTAGCCCTTTCTTTATCTGAGACAAGTTCTTGCTGAGTCACTAAATTGCCCAGACTCAGCTTGAACTTGTGATCTTCCTGCCTCAGTCTCCCAGAGTGCCAGGATTCCAGGCATATGTCATTATTTCTGCTCTAAAATTTTCTTCCTACAGAGTAAAGGAGAAGAATGTAGCTCTTACCCAAAAGTTGCTTTGGTAAAACTGACATATTTCACCTTTTTAGATTGAAAAGACTGCAGAAGTAATTATTTTTGATAAGGGTAAAACTATAGTGTTTCTGTCTTTAAAGGCTTTGAGATAATTGGGCAAGAAAAAAATGTTACTGCCTTAAAACAGAAACCAGCACTGACAAGAACTGCATTCAACACTAGCTCTACAGTATTTAAGATTACACAAAAATTGTAAGATGTTTTCTATACCCAAGAGGGGGATAATAGCATTTATTAACAATTGTTATGAGCAAGGGATGATTTACAGTTCCCAAAACTGCTATAATACTACAGGGAAAAAAAATAATATTTTCCCGTTATGGAAACCTAAGACAGTACAAACTAAGAAGTCAGTAGAGCCAGGATTCATACTGAACTCAGTCTGATTCCAAATTCTGTTCTTTCAGTCTTCAGGAGACGAAAGTATATTTAATGAACTCACAGAAGGAGACCACTGGTTCTTACCTTTAGAAGCCCATGTAATAACTGTCCCTGCTTATGTGTTTTGCTCTGTCATTTCTTTAAATACAGTTATAATTGAGCTATTTTTCTTGATTCTTAGACAGTAATTTCAGCTATTTCAACCTTATGAACACTGAAAGTGAAAACCTCAACTTCTAACACCCAAGATAGGATTCCAGGAGAGATGTTCCACTGATCGCTTCTGACAGGACGTTTCTAAGTTACCTGTGTCCATGACTAGCAGTCTGGGATGCACATCTGAATCACTTGATTTCCTTTTTAAGAGGCAGGGTCTTGATCTGTTGCCCAGGCTGCCTTTGAACTGCTGGGTTCAATCTTCCTACTTCTGTCTGCCCTGTTGCTGAGACTAAGAAAGGACTTCTGCTCAATCATCTGTGGAGATTTTTAAGCTAAATGCCAGGCTCCCTGCCTGGGGCTTCTGTCCCGCGGGTCTGAGGCAGAGCTCAGCAATCTGTAGTTTTAAAAAGTTGCTCAGCTGATTTTTGATCTGCAGCCAGAGCTGGTACCCACAGACATAGGATAAAAACAGACTTCAGATTTCCTCTCTGTTTTGTCACTTGCAAATGCAATCACAATACAATCAGAGTCGCAAATTCCTGATCCAGAAACTTTCCAAAGCAACACAACGCAATCACGGAATAGTTTGTTAAAATGCAGGCCAATGCTAAGCATCAACAAGGGCAGGAAAACCACCAGATGTGAATATATTAAGCTTTATTTTGAGGGATTGCAACTGGAAATTGCTGAAACGCTAGCGTGGGTGCTGGGTGGTGGCAGATGGTAAGGACACAGGCATCCTGGCCCGCGTGTGGGTCTCCCTTCAGCCCGTCGCACCCCTCTCTGGTCACCAGTGTGCAGCGTGCTGTCCTGTTTTCTGGCTGCACAATTATCTGGTGATGCTCGATCCACTGTCATTGTAATCCAAACTTGATCCTTTACCATAGACAAGCTCTCCAATGTTATTTTACATTTTATTTGTACATGTTTGCAGAACACAAGGTTGCTTTTTTTGTGGGGAGCTGGCACATATCTATAATAAGCTCAGGTCTACCACCCCCCCCATCTCTTAGTTTTAACCTAAACTGTAACAGTAATATCGCAAATGTATTACGCATTTGTTTCATCCAGAGACATCATCATCTCTACCAATCTCCACAAAAGCCTTGATTTTTGTTTTGTTTTGTTTTGATTTGTTTTTGCGGCTCTGGGCTTTGAACCCGGGACCCTGTGCATACTTAGCACACCCCCCACCACAGGGATTCTCCACCAGCCCAGACAAAGTTTTAAATTTAAATACACAGACTTCTGGGACCTGCATCTGCCTGATATAAAATCAAAACTCTGGGGTCCAACAGGTCACTCATGAAGGGCTTTAAAGGTCTTCCTAAAGTGTCATTTGAAGGCTTTGGATATACATTTTGGTCATAGAGAGTCCAGCGAGCAGAGGAGGACTGAAAAGCATAGATGGTCACATACTCTCAACAAGCAGGGCCCTCGATGCCACCATGCAGTGCATTTTCTGACAGCACTGTCCTTTAAGTGCTGCTAGGATAAAGCATACCATGCTGTTACCTGAGCAGATTGGGGAAGAAAATTGCTTAAAGAAAGATAGACTCATTGCTGGACATGGTGGTGCATGCCTATCTCAGTACTCAAGAGGCTGAGGCAGGAGGAGTACTGTGAGTTTAAGGCAAGCCTGGGTTACTTTCAGGCCAGTCTGAACTACATTGGAAGATCCTGTCTCAAAAAGAACAAATGAAAACAAAACAAAAAAAATCAAATCAAAGCAAAAACACTTAGACACAGGGCTGGGGCAGAGCTGTTTGTAGAGCACTTGCCCAGCATGCACAAATCTGTAAGTTCAATTCTCAGCACTATTAAAAAGGAAACTTAGACCAATGAGCTAAGGTACAAAGAAGGGTAGGCAAGAATCAGCCTGGTGAAACCAGGGTTGGGGAGAGAGGCCAGCACAGAGAAGCCCAGAGCATTCCAAGTGGTACGAGGTCTGTGGTCAAAATATAGTGAGAGCACAGAACAAGGCTGGCAAGGCCAGCTTTGCCACAGAAATGGTGCTGAGAAGCATAGTTAGGGATCTGGGCTTTATTCTAAAGACAGGAGAGTACAGATGTGATTAATTCTGGAAATTGACAGGAAAGATCCTCCTGAGCAGGGGAATAGACTGCAAGCCAGTGAAAGAGGTGAGTGGGAAGGTTAGGAGACGAGGCCAGGTGGAGAACCAAAGGGCAGTGGGACAAAGGCAACCCTCCCCTCCCCAACACACACACACAGGAAGCACTACAGTGGGCCTTGAGGGTGACTTGCTGGGCCAGGGCCTGAGACCACACATCCAGGTGACTTCAGTGAACTGAGTGAGGGGAGAGATCTTGGACCCCTTTGGGATCTGTCGACTCTGGGTGAGTAACCAAGGGGAGGTATCAAGTAGGCAAGCAGCTGACCAGCCTGGAGTGCCTTTGAGCCTTTGCCTTTCTCCCACCTGGTCAAACCACTTTCCCTATTAATTAAGCTCTCCAATCACTTGTGTGTTTCTCCCCAAAGAACAGGTACCCCTGGCTCAACGATTCCCTAGGAAAGGCTGATGTAACAAGGTAAATGTCCAGTGAAACACACTTCACTACCTCCTCCAACTCTCCGATCTCTAACGTTTGTCAACTTCAATGATGTAAATATTTTCCGTATGGCAGGGTTCAAGATGGTAATGTGACAACAGTGAGTATGGAACTGGGAAACCTGTGCAAGCCTAGGTGAACACCCATCAAAACTAAATAAATAACCCTAAGGCAGAATGCAAACCACATTGACCCACTGGGCCAATCCCAGGTGATTCTCAAGTACCTGTGTCCTTCGAAAGTCCCAGTAAAATTAATTCCATTGCCGTCTGGGACTGTCATAGACCTCTGAACTTGAGCCCTAGTCTAACCTTTCTCTCTAAAGAAAGGGGCAGGACTTTATACCACCAGGCAAAATTTTACTGGCAACGTATATCTTCAAGGTCTGTCTGTTAAGAATGACTCTAATGTTTTTACATAGTGACACTTTAACTGGTTATAGTAGTAACCACAAAAGAGCCTTAGTTTTGCCTCTTGGCACAGAATCTACAAGGCCTAGAATATTTCCCATCTGGCTCTTTAAGGAAATGTTTGCTGAGTCCTGCTCTAAAGGGTCCTGAAGACAAAGCCGTATCTACTTTCTAAAACCTTTCGGGCAGCATTCAGTACCTGTCTCCTCCTCACCTCACAGGGCTGGGCTGAAGTGGGCGGGATGGGGCTTTCCAAGGAGCTGGCCTGTGCCACCTGTAAGGGACCCATGGGACAGCCTCGACCTGCAGAAGTGAAAAGACAGGAGGAGCCAGCAAACCAGCTGCCTCTCCGTCCCCACTTTAGATGGCTTACTCTGAAGCATGGATTGCTGCATGGCTGCCTGGAATCATCCCACAGAGCCAAACAACTCTCTATGCCCCAGCAGAAGTGGCCAGCTGTCCAGCAAGCTGCCTCACCACCCTCTTTTTGCTTCCTTTGTTCTAGCTACCCTGTGATCACACCTGTTAGTGATTAGCAGCAAAACCATACATTCTGCTCTCACTACAAATGAGATAACATGTTGTTTTCAATAAACCATCTCTATCCCTAAATACTTAAAAAAAAATGTAGGGCACTACACCATACCTCCAGAACAACATCAAATGGCATAAGGTTTATTTACTTGTTTTTTGAACATGAGAGTTTCAGGAAACTACAGAAGATACAAGTGTGATGTGTGCCGTGTTTAAAGCCCTGGGATACACTCTTTAGAAAGAAAGACCAGAAGAGTGAAGAAGCAACTATTAGAAGACAGAGCCAGGGGTGGGGGTTCATGCCTGTAATCCCAGCACTCAGAAGGCAGAGGCAAGAGAGTTGCCACAAGTTAGAGGTCAGCCTGGGCCACAAAGTGAGGTTCAAGGCCAGCTTGAACTACAAAGCAAGACCCTGTCTCACAACACACACACATACACACAAACAACTGCACAAACATACTGTTAAGGGGCATAGGTGACTTTTAAGTAGGATCACTGTGTGTGAAATTTCCCAAATACATGCTGTATGTCTGCATAGCCTCTCCTATCCAATTGCTTTGCTTTCCAGCAGGATCCAAATGCTACTAAAGAGACACCACCTGGGAAAGTACTTTGGAGGACAACAGTGTATCTCAGCATTAGCAAATGACTATCCAAGCCTTTGTGTAGTATCTTTTTTCTTGATGTTCTAGCTTTTTCCATTGAACTCTATGGTTATAGATTATTTTCCTTGCCTTTAGGTGAAGATCTTAAAAGTTGATTGTGTGCCAACCCCAAGATATCTCATGGCAATTCCTAATAACATACCATCCCTCAAACCATTCCTGGGACAGAGAATGCAGTAAATGTTGCTTAAGAATGTCTTGGGGGGGGGGTGTAGCTCAGCAGTAGAGTACTTGCATACCATGTGCAAGCCCTTGGGTGTGACCCCCAGCTCTACCAAAAACAACAAAAAAGAAGTCACTGTTGGCATGGCCAGGCCCTGGCTTCCTCTCAGGGGAGAAAGCAGAGTGTTCCCTCTGTGTGTCTGGGCCATACCTCCTGCCGTGGTCTTTGAATCCAGCAAGTTCTTGCACTTAGGAGAGTGATGAGCATACTGACATGCTCATCTCACTAGCACATCGTTTATCTCTCATGCATGTGCTGCATAAGGGAGCACCCAAGCACGTTCTTTAAAATTCTGCTAAGAATTTGGACTAAGAAGCTGTAAAATACCTAAGATCAGAGATTCATTCCTTGGCTCTTTCTCTGCCCAGACAACCACTTAATATTTCTCAAGGACTAAATGATTGGCACATAAGAAGGGTGAAGTAAATGGTAATCATCATGAGGGGACTATGTCAGTGTGTTGTGGTTGTTATTTGCATGTTACCTACTCGAGTGCAATAGTTAAATATGCCACACACACACACACACACACACACACACACACACACACATACCATTGCCTTTCCAGGATCCCACCTCAAGGAAAAACCCCTTTATCTCCACTGCATAGCTTCCCTTAGGTGATTCCAAACACCATCACACAATTTAAACTTGTGTGGAAGTGGAGGTGTTAGGAGAGCTTTCAGCTCAACAACAGTTAAGGTATTTCAAAGAGGAAGGGGAATAAAAACAAAAACCTTCCCTGAAGCCAAATGTGGTGGTGCCTACCTATAATCCCAGCACTTGGGAGTCTGAGGTAGGAGGACCTCCCTGAATTTAAGGCCAGCCTGGGCTACATAAGGAACTCAAGTCCAGCCTGAACTATATAGTTAGACCCTGTCTTCAAAAAGAAAAAAAAAAATCTTTCCTTAACCTAATCTAAGATTGACTTTTCCTAGAGTACAATGAACATTTAGCCAGGAATGAAGAACACACATAAAATTCAGGACAGGGTGTGGTACTCAGGGAGACAGTGTACTTAGCATGTGGGAGGGCCTGGATTCTATCCCCAGCACCATAAGTAATAAAAAAGCTGAGGACAGAAAGACTCCTGAACTCACCACCAGTGTGCCTGCAGCCTGTGCTGCCTTCTAGACTTCTGACACCCACCCCCATGTCTGGCCTCCCTTCAGAGAGTAAAACTCAGAATAAGATTAGAAAGGATCCTGACTCTTGGTTCTTAGACACATCCTAAAGTAGCAAGCTGCCTACATTTGCAGCATTTGAAAAGTGAGATAAAGTTTTGAATTTTCATCATGGCTCCAGATGCCTGGCTATGCACACAGTGGGTGCTTTGCAAACAGGAAAGCTTTCCCTCACCCACAGATGCTTACCCCTTAACTCATACAGTAGCTATCAGTCAAGGTATTCAACACACGTTCAGGTTAAGCGGCTAGAATTCCATACAGAGCCACTCAGGTACGGCACCCAGGCGTGTGGTAAATCTGTCAAGTTTCATGTTTCTTTGATGCTTCCGCATGCCACACACAGGCTGTGGGCACCCTTCACAGGTGCCCAGGTGCCCCAGTGGGATAAAGCTGACCCCTGTCACAAGTCTTGGTTTGGCTTCCCAGCTAGTGACATTCAGAAGCATCCATGCAGTTCTGTCCCCGTCCTCCCCACTGCTTGGTCGCCTGCTCCCTGGAGCTCCTCCCCTGTGCCCTCTCCAGCCTCCTTCCCTGTCTAAGACCCATGAGCCTAGGTAACCCTCAGCTTCCTGGGGCTCGCCCGCCCACCCTTTTGCAGAGATCCTTAAAGACGTCACAAAGGGGACTGACTCCCGTTTATACCACAAGTGCCTCCTGTGAAGGGAGCCACAGCAGTGCTCCCCCTCCCTCTGCTGCTGAGACTGCCAGGTGGGAAAAAATGGCTCCTGCCCACTCAGGCCTGAAACGAAAAGCCTGCTGCTCTTCCCAGTGCTCCCTCTACTGCACATTTACACCTACTCAAGGCTGCCTGCCCCAGGGCCTCTGCTGACATTGGCAAGAATGATGCTACCTTTGCGTAGTTATAAGGTGTTATTGCCTTTACCAGTCAAATGAACTGGAAAATTTGCTCATGCCTCTGACTTCACAGCGTCCTTTTATTCCCCTCTTGCCTTCTTTTCTGAGATGAAATAAGAGCCTTGCTCAGCTGCGAATTCACCTGCTCAGAGGCATTCACAGCTTCTACATGCTAAGCACATGGCAGCAGCCATGGGAAAGGTGGCAGATCTCTCTCTCTGGAGGCTGTGGGCACGTGGCCTGCAGGGTGTTGGAGAATCTTCCCAAAAGGAAAAGTCCTTCAGCAGACTTCATATCCTGAGCTGCCTTTCCATGAAAGTAAAATCTGAAACACATTGTTTGTAAGCTACTAAGAAGCACAGACTCTTTTCCAAGTTTTCTTCTGGGAGCTCCAGGTTCACACAACCCAGGATACTCTTCCTCCTTCCCTTTGGGCACCCTGTGAGATGGATGGTGCCATGGAGCAAGCCCTGAGTGAGAGGTCTGGGGCTTGAAGAGACACCAACCGGAGGTCCCCAGGAGCTTCCTGGGCCAGATTGTTTTCCAGCATCGCGTGAGAGAAAAGGCGTGCTTTGGACAATGTGGAGGACCCAGGATGACAGAAGGGCACCTCCCTCAGGCGCTTGAGCTGAACTATGACAGCAACACTCAGAGGACACCAAACCAGGGAGACATGAAATGTAAAGAAAGGGCCACACTTGATGCTTTGGACCGTATTCAGGGTTTTAAGTCAGTCCTGAGGAACCATCTGGAAAAGTGAGTACAGGGTAGCTCTCCCTTTCCAAAATTCTTGGAACCATAAGGGTTTTGGATTTTGGATTTTCCAGATATTAGAATATTTGTATATCTGTAATGAGATAGCTTGGAGATGGGACTCAAGTCTAATCATGAAATTCATTTATGATTCATAATATCTTATACATACCACCCGAAGGTAATTCTAGGCAGTATTTTTAGTGCATCTACATGTCAACTGTTACCCTTCATGTGAAGATGGTGGCAGGTATCTGCTGTGTTGTGATCTCAATACTCAAAAGGTTTAGAGTTTTGAAGCATTTCAGGTTTGGGATTTTCAGGTTAATGCACAATCAAATCAAAACTAACATCAATTCAATGAATATTATAAAAAGAAAAGAAAAGAAAAGAAAAGAAAAGAAAAGAAAAGAAAAGAAAAGAAAAGGACATACTAAAAATTTACTTTACCATTTTCTGGAAATACCCAAACTGTCTACGTGAGACCTGGCAAAAGGTTACTAAATAACCATGTTTGACAGGTCACAGGTACCCAGGTTCCACAGGTCCTTGCGGAGCTACTAGGACCATCTCTTTGGGGCCATCATTGTCTACAGGTCAAGGGAGCCCAGCAGCTGTTTGCCCTCCTTCCGTGCCTAGATATGCCACTTCCCCCTCATGGGGCGCACCATGCACCCGTCAGCAGGGAAAGGACAGCGGCACCAGTGTTCACCTGAGAGAGGGGAAAGTCCCTAAGTAAGGCAGCAATGAATCCAATGGCCTTTGCAATGCCCTTTAAACTCTGGCAAAATAACAGCTGCCTTGTTCTAATCCAATCTAATCTCTCAGAATTTATGTTCCTTAATTCTCCTACTTGGCTTCAATAAAAGAAATACATGGCCTTTGCTAAATCAAGCCCTCCTACCCTGCCAAATCATAGGCCTGACCCAAAAGCCTGGAATCTTTTGAGCAGTTGCCCTATTACATACTTGGGTATGTTGGATCCAGGGATAAGGTAAGTTAAAAGTGAATCTTTCGGGGAAGGTCGGACCTTTCTAAGGATCTTGAATGGTGCTGATTTCCTAAGTCACTTCGATTCCACACAGGCACTCTGAAGTCCTTCTCCAGAATTAAAACCCATAGATTAACTGATGCCTGATGAAGCCTGCTATGCCATGGCCATGAGAAGCTGCTTTTGACACCAGACACAAATCTGTGTTGGAGCAAAATGGAAACAATATACTCAGTCCTGGGGAGTTCAACTGATTCCCGATACCAATGCTAACATCCCTCTTAAGATGGGTAGAATCTCATGAACACTTTTACAGCTTGTGACCTTAAAAGGTAGCAGATTGGAATGAGGTCACCTGGCTCTTTTTATGAGGAACTGGAGATTGAACACAGGGCTTCTTACTGAACTGCGCCCCCAGCCTTCTTCTAAATTTTTAAACGACTCCCTACGTTGCTAAAGCAGGGCTTGAACTTGCCATTCACCCAGAGTACTAGGATCGTAGGTGTGACCACCACGTTTGGCTTTGTATCTTCTGAATAACCTTCCCCCAGAAATAAGTAGTACACAGGTGACTGCCTGCATGTAGACATGGTTTTAAGCAAATCACCTCCATGTAGCTGTTTCGTGAAGCCCTGACTCTGTGTCTTTAGCCACCCCTGCCATTAGTGATCCTGCCAGGCCATTCAGTCCCCTAGGGCCAGGAGTGCTTTGGTGCAAAGCTCAAGTTTAAGTGGACGAACAACTCAGCAGAAGCTCATTACCTCTTCTGAACACCCCCCAGCAAAGGGCATTTACTGTGTCTGAGAGCATAAATGATAAGAAGGAGCACATTTCTAAATCCCTTTCTGCAGTTGCATAACATGGATGGTTTGCCAATGCCACACTGGTGCAGCAGAGTGCAGGGAAAGGGCATGATCCTTTCCCTACAGTTTTATGTGGCAAAGAAAAATAAAATGATGCTTGAATTTGGGAAACAGGATCCCACCAAGTGCCAATCTGGCTGATTCCAACCCGGTAATAAGAGAATGCCTGTCTGTGCAGCCTTCCTCTGTTCTGAGTTTGTTGGGTAGTTAGAGAAGGAAGACTCCAGTGTTTAATGTTCTCTGTTTCCCTTCAGCAACCATTCAAGAGGAGTTACAGGACCAGTGTGTTTGGCAAGGAATTGGAGAAGGGCAGAACAATGATGTGAAGAGAAAAACCATACATCACACATTCAAGGTGCGTAGAAGTCAAGGTAAATGCATGACTTCAGTCATGACTAGAGGGAAAAGATAAAATACTTGCAAGTCACAGTGAATTTCTTGGGCTGGACATTAAGAAGGGTGTATTGGTTTTTCTAATACTTAACCAATATCAAATTTTCTCAGCTTAATATCTCAGAACCCACATGCATCACTCTGAAAGCCTTCATTTTTAAGGTGATACAATAAGACACAGGGTTCATGAACTGCTCATACAAGGTAACATAGTAGCAACTCAGTGCAAAAATCAATACAGGCCTCTGAATTTCCAGAACTGTGAGACAATAATTTGCATCATCCACTTAGGACAGATGAATTTCTTGGTGTTGATGCATACTCACACGAGCACACTCCGAATAGGATTGCCACATAAAACACAGGACCGTAGGTCCCTTAAATTTCAGATAAATAATACATAACCTTTGGTATAAGTATGTACCAAATACCACATTTCATCTAAACAGCCATGTATATTTCATATGAATGAGCATAAATGACATGAAGGAACACATTTTTAAATCTTTCTCTCTTATTGCATAAAAAGTATGATGTGCCAACACCACATAACACCGAATTTATGCTAAAAAGTATGCAGTACTTATTTGAAATTCAAATTTACCTAAGTAATGCTTGGCGTGGTGTTATAATCCTACAGTCCCAGCTACTAAGGAGAATGAGGCAGGAGGATTGCTTGAGTCCAGGAGTTCAAAAATAGTCTGAACGACATAAGAAGACCTCGTTTCAAAAAACAAAATGAAACAGTCAAAAAACCAAAAGAAATTTACCTGGGTATTTTATACTTTTATAGGCTAAACTGGTAGTCTTAATACTAATGGCCATTGGTCCTCCGTTCATTTGAGTTTTCCTTCCAGAAATGCCATTCCTTCTCCTGTGGCCGTATAAGTCATGCACATACTTTAAGACTCCTGTAACACCCTGCTCACCCTGCTCTGTCTTCTCCTGACCACTACCACACATGCTATGTCTTCCTTTTGTGAACTCCAGTAACATAGACTGACAACATGGACAGGACTGGGGCCAGACATGGACTAGCCTATGCTACTGTGCCACTGTCAGAGGGTTTCCTAGGCTTTCATTGCCTCTCTCCATCAGTGCCGCAGCCATTGGGGTCAAATTCATGCCCAACTCTTCCTTTTTATGCTCTGCCACATCTAGCATGGGAGCAGGCAGGACAAGCTTCTGAATAGCTGATGGGATATTGTTTGCTTTAGGGCACACAGAAGATCTGACAGGGGGAAGATTATGATACCATTTTCTCCTAAGTCTAAAAATAACAAAAGATGGAAAGGAAGAGTCTGGAAGTCTCAGCAGGAAAAAAAAAAAAAAATTTGCGCATAAAGTAAATGTAACAGTATGCGAAATAAGAAGCTACAATCAAACTATAGATCGGAGAGTACAAGAGCAGGAGATGCACTGACTTGTAGATTTGTGTCTCCGGAAATTCTTGTCCCAATCTGAAGACTTTACAAATACTAGGAGATTCCATGGGTGTTAAAGCTGGAAGGACCTGAGCGCTCCCCTGAGCCACACTGTTGTTGTATAGGAAAACTGAGGAGGCCAGGAGAGCAGACTCACTTGTGCATGGGAAAGCAGTGTGGCAGCAACAGCTCGCTGGTTCCCAGGGCGCAATTCTTCCAGTTTGTTCACTAATCCTCCAGTTTCAGACACACAGCCTTACGCCAGGGGCAGGTTTTCAGCTCTACTCGTTCTTAAAACTAACATTTGTTGTGTTTTTCTTTCTATAAAAACTGCTTGCTTTTTCAGTAGGAAATTTGGAATGTAAGGAAATACATAAAGAAGAAAATTTAAGCTCTCCACCAATTGGAAAGCTTGTGGGTATTTGATAATCATGGGTATGGGTATTTGATAATCATGGCTTTTATAGTGCATGCTGGCTATAAATGAGTCAGGGATCGAGCTAATTTGGTGGTTCTCCATCCTCAGCCCTAGCCCAGTGTCTGGCACATAAAAGAGATTCAGTACACACTTGATCAATAAATGACTACATCAATATGCACAGACCATACTTATATACATTATATGTACAAACACATGTTTGTATAATTTTAAAATTTGAAACCATAGCATTACAGTGATATGGTTTGGTGTGCTGTGTCTTAAAATTTTTCTCATGCTGCACATATCATCCTATTCAATAATGGCACAATAGTCTATTGTGTGGTTAAGCTATTATTTCTTTATCCATCTCCAATCAATGGACATTTAGGTGGTTTCCAAATTATTTTGAAGTCCAAATAGTAATATGATACCTATCTCCAGTGGATTTCAGTGAAGATCAGTCTGTGGGGGAAACTGGGCCTTTATCTTGAACTAAACAGAAAAGTTAGGGCACTAAAGCAACACGCAGCCAACTACCCTGGTCATTTTATCGGCCCCAAACAGATCAATTGACTCTGCTTCCTTAACAAGTCATGAGCTTCAGTTCAGAACAGTCTGGTCATAGGAAGCCTCAGATAATCAATTCAACTTTATCTCAGTAATATCTTACATGGAAATGTTATCCCAAATAGGGGAGAGAAAGATATCCCAATCAAAGGACATTTTAGAGTTGATTTTGTCAGTCTTACTCTTACCCAAAGAGCACTGAAATATAAATAAAATTTCCTCCACTCCCTGAACAAGTGAAACTATGCTTTTCACTTAGAACATGACTTTCAAGAAAAATAGATGACCCATGTCTAAACCTGAGCACCAAATTAATTTTTCTAGCAGGCTCTGTGCCTGTAAATTCCCTGAAGAACCCACCCTGGGTTGAATGTGCTTTAATGATTGTATTTTACCCACCCACTGGCATTCAGCAATGAGTTTGTACCACACCTTTCATGTTCCCCTTGGGCTGTAGCAAGGCAGACCAAAGCAGACCTGCACACAGGCAGAGGCTCGGTTCTGAGACGCAAAGGAGGTCGTTGTGGTATGGTTTTTGTATACTGTTCAGCACTGATGTAAGAGGGGAGCCAGGGAAGAAGCAGGCAGAGCAGGTTCCTTCTCACCATTGTCATCTGCTTTTCCATCCAAGTCTAAACAGGGTTCATTCAGTTCCAGGCCCCAGAGGACAGCGGATTGCAGGACTCACCTACTGCACCAGGAAGAGAGTATTAGTTATTTTTCTACTGCACAGTGCTTTGGTGTAGACATTCTACAGGGTGACTTCTCCCTTGTCCTGTTTTGGAGACATTCATCCCCTCTGTCATGTACACAGTCCCTTGGTCACTTGTGAGCCAAGTCATGGCAGGACAATAGTCCAAAACTCCTGTTCAATTAACTGCCACTGACATCACGCACACCCATAATCACTGCACTCTGGGAGGCAAAGGCAGGAGGATCGTAAGTTTGCTCAGGCAACTCAACGACTTTTAATGACCCTGTCACAAAATAAAAAATTTTTAACAGAGGCTGTGGAGGTTGCTGACTGTGAAGGCACTGGGCTCAGTCTCCAGTACTGCCCAAGGGGGCTCAGAGGGTGTGTGAGGTGAGACCTTGCAGAGATGATTCGGTCATGAGTCCTCAACCTGTATGCGTGATTAAGGCTGTTGTCTTGAAAGTAGGTTGGTTATCACAGAAGTGGGCTCCCGGTAAAGGCCACAATTGTCTCCACCAACTTCTTGAGAGCTTCCTTGCCCTTTTGCCATGCTGTGATGCTGCACTGAGATCTGTGTTAGTAAGATTTTACTCTCTGTGGCAAAATACCCAAGAAACTCAACTTGGGGAAGGACTCATGGCTGATGAATTCAGAACATCGTGGATGTGGGAGCAGGTGACAGAGCAAAGCTGCTCCCCCTCATGGTGGCCAGGGAGCGGAGAGATGGGAGGGGCAGGAACCAGACACAGTCCTCAAGGTCAGCCCCAAGGACTATTCCTTCTGTGCGGTCCCACCTCTTAAATTCTTATCGCTCCCCATAGCCTACAAAATTATGAGCCCATCGAAAGGTTTAATCCATTGAATAGGTTAGTTCCCTCATGATTGACCTACTTCCTGAAAGCCCCATACCGGCCTTTGCTCCATTACCAAGTTTTCGACACATGATCCCTGTAGGACTCCTCACATCCAAACCATACTGTGGCCCTTGCCAGATGCTGCCGCCATTCCCTCAGGCTTTCCAGCCTCCAGTGGACCACCTAAAATTCTATTGTTCACATTTCACCTACTTTGTGGCATCCTCTTCTAGCAGCAGAAAATAAACTAAGATTCTAATAGAAACTCAGCTAACACAGAGTACTAGGGTCACAGGAAGCTCCCCCCATCTTCTAAACTGCAACAGATTCAGAGGAGACAGGTACAGTACCATTGTTCATTCAACAAAAGCTTTACTTTTCCAGTGTAAAAATGGAGACACTGAACCAGGAGAGGCAGTGTGCCTCATCTTATGAGCAAGTTCTACCTGCCTCATCTTATGAGCAAGTTCTACCTGTCTCCCTGGGGTGATGTCAGACCTCGTCGAGAACATGGAGGAAGAAAGGTTGCTGAGTCACAGATCAAGGATCCAGAATGAAAATCTAGCATGCCTGAATTTCAACTTACAGCCCCTAAGAGCAGGCATCTGTGTCATTCGTCTCGTATCACCAACGGCCACTCCAGTGTCTGACACATATTAAGAACTGAATAAATGATCGAATGAATAAATGATCCTTGATGTCTGACCACAGGGTTCACTTCTGTCTATTTGACGGTGTTACCATTCACACCAGCCAGGATATCCTCTTCAGATAGAGAACACATTGTCAATCCTTCAAACAGATCAAAATGAGCCCTACAATGAGAGACCTAACCCTACATCAGGACTTCTGGGCAGTCTCAGGACAGGAAGAACAGGGGTACATTGTCCTGCCTGCTTCCCTGCTGACTGTGGTCTACAGATAAGAGACCCCACAACAGTCAATGTGTGGGTAGACAGAAAAGAATGGAAAAGAGGAACGAGAAACACAGGAAGGGAAAGTAACAGGAAGGAGGAAAAGGAAGCCCTTATTCCCATGAGCCTTTATTTCCAAAAGCTAGAGAGAAGCAGGGGGTAGGAAAGTTTATCAGGTTTCCTGGCTAAGATTTGTGGTTCCCCCAGGATGATTTGCTCCCTAAAAGCTAACCCGAACCACCCATAGAAAGCTATGTGAGATACTGGACGAACTCGGGCATGGAAGAGTGAACTCATAGATTTGAATCCCACCTTAGTCTGTTGCAAACAAAATGTACAAATAAAATTTTTCACTTCTCTTAAAATGTTTAAATAAAAAAAAATTGTGGCAAACACTAATTACACACTGTGTTAGTGGGTTTATAGCACATGCATGTACACTTTGGCAAGAGTGGCAGAAGGGAAGGCGTGAAATGGAGGATAAAGGAGCAATGTTGCTCAACTTTTCCTTTTGTTTTAATGTTGTTACCTTCTATCAAATAAATCAGTATTAACCTGAAATGGATTGTGCTGAGTTAAGATGAACACAGGAATGCTTAGAGCAACCACTGAGAAAATAATTAAAAATTAAACAACAAATAACCCTCCCCCCAACAAACAAGAAAACCAAGTATTAAAATAGTACACTGACAAAAGATTTGTGTAGCATGAAAAGAAGTGATCAAAGATCAACTATTAAATGATTTAACCTACGTGAAGTTCTTAGAATCTGACTGGTAGACAGGATATGGTACATAGGTCCCTATCATTGTCTTTGTCACTTAACTCTGAGAATGAAAACAGGCTTCCCCGGAAGCTGTGAGGGTGGCAGATTGGCAGGTGTGCACATCTGAAGGAGAGCAGGAAACACACACACACACACACACACACACACACACACAAACGCGGGGCCAGGAGGACTGCACAGCAGGAAGCCCCCTCACAGCCTCAGGATTCTCAGGAAAATCTGACAGCTGCTGGGGGAGGCAAGAGAGGGAAGGGGAGTAACAGGGATTTGTTTTAGAAGAAAACCCCAGGCGTGTAGACCCGCACGACAGTTTGGGGCTAGACTCCACAGTGGACACTTCCAGAAAGGTCTCAGGTTCAGGAAGCATGTTTTGTTTCTAAAATTGTACAAGTAACAACAGAAACCAGCTGAGGATGAACCTAATGTCAATCAAAGAATGGTCAAGAAAAAACAGGATTTGTAAAGGGAGGAACATATAGGAGCTTGCAGAATGTTTCCCTGTCGGGTCACTGAGTCTTTCCTGGGAGGAAAGAAACTAAATCTCCCCTAAGCAGATAGAGAAACTGAGCCACAAAAGGACTTGTGTGTTCCTGAGACATGGCAGTTTTTCCAGTTCAAGCCCGGCCTTTTTGCTTCCCAACTACAGCCACTACTACTGTGGTCAAACAAAAAGATCTTGGGTCCACAGTTGGTGGTATCAAGACAGAGCAGGGGCTCAGCAAGCCAAGGAAGAGGCTATGGAGCAGTGCCCAGTGGCTTTTTTTTTTTTTTTTTTTGGTACTGGGGATCGAACTCACGACCTCACACTTGCCAGGCAGGCGCTTAAGCCACTGAGCCAAATCCCCAGCCACAGCCCAACCACTCCATCCACCCAAGGTGGGAGGCAGATGGCTTCTGAGCTTCCTAGGGGTGAGGAAACAGCACCACACACAGTTCTGGGGTCTAGGTTGCCAAGGCCAATGTGTCCTCAGGCCTGGCTCCTCCTTGGGGACTCTGAGGATGGACCTGTGTTCTGCCTGTGCCCCAAATCTTGTGGCTGCTAGCAAACCCTCGAGTTCCGTAGACTGCAGAAAGAATCCCTCCAGCGTGGGTCTTCATGTGGGCTTCTTATAAAGGCACCCAGCTTTGAGTGCAGAACCCTAATCTAGTGCAACTTCATCTTAACTAATGATATCTCCAAATATTTCCAAATAAGGTCATAGCCTAGGTTTCAGATGGGTGTGAATACGAGGGGACACTGTTCAGTCCATAAAGTGGCCTCCTCCTATGATTTTTCCTTTGACTTTCCTTGCCTTTGCATGGCATGCTACATTTTTTTTTTTGGTTCTGGGGCTCAAGCTCAGGACCTTGTGCCTTCTAGGCAGGTGCTATGCTGCTGAGCTATATCCTCAGCCCAGCACTCTACATTCTAAAGAAAAGCTATACATAAATGATTAAGAGGTTAATTGCTCACAAAAAGGTCTGTCTTTAGATTTACAAAACCTAGAACATTAAAAAAATGTCTAAAAAATTAAAGGAACTAGTCCCAGGAGGTCAAAGTCGACTGCAATGCTCCAGTCAGAGAAGTTAAAAAATGAGAAAGAGACAGAGACAGAGACAGACAAGGGACAGAGCAGGAGGAGAAGGAAAGGAGAGGAGGAGAGGGGAAGGGAAGGGAGACAGATGCCCTGAATAATATGGAGCAGTCTTCCTGCCTGCCGTCGTTCCCTGTACCTTTCCCTCCCTTCTCTCCTTTCCCTCGCATCTTTTCAGGGTTCTGCTCCCCAAACACACCTGATTTCCTTCCTACTGACTTTTCTTTCCCACGCACTGACTTTCCAGCAGCAAGCAGATCCACTCAGGTAACAAAACTAGCAGGGGCTTGATCTGCAGCAGGGTAAACTCAGAGAGGGAGGGAAGGGGGGGAGAGGGAGAGAGAGCGCGCGAGCCCAGGTAAATGATGCACAGGAAAGGCAGAGAGAGAGCGTGAATGCAGGGGAGGAAAGAGCAGGCGGCAGCAGGAAGGCAGACCAGCTATCATCAGAAAGCCAAACCGAGCTCTGAAACCTGTCCTGCTATAGAAGACCCAAGCAGGCACCACCTGACTGGCTCAGCAAGAGCTCGAGAAAGGGCCAGGGCACCAAGACAAGCCAAGGAGGGAAGGGGTCAGCCGCTCTGTGCCGGGCTGGCGAAGGCAGGTCCCGGCGAGGAGCGATCCCACATCAAGGAAGACTATTCCTTGACTGTTTTGAGAGTAACCATGACAATATGTAAAGAAAAACGGCCAGGCACGTAGATTTCATATGCAAATGAAGGGGAAATTGAAGCAGGAAACCTGAGGTGAGTAAGAATTGGGGCTGTTTGAGGAATGAGGCTTTGACAAAAAGGGGTACACAGCCCACCACCCATATCTGTCAGCTCTGCATCATGGATTCAACCCACAGCAAAGAGAGCATACTATTTTTAAAAAATTGAATCTGTATTGAACATGCACAGACTTTTCTCCTTGTCATTTTCCCCTGAACAATAGAACATAACAACGTTTTGCAGCGCATTTACATCACAGTGAGTATTTAAAGTAATCGAGATGATTCAAAGTCCGGGTGTGGAAATTTTTGGCTTGCCTGTCCCACACCGAGTGAAGAGGGATTGTGTCGGCCTCCCAAGAAAGATATAATATGGTTAGTATATAGAAATAACAGAACTTCCTTTTTAAATATTTTAACTTATTAAATTATTTTACAAGAGAACATAACAAACCTCAGTTTAATAATTAAATTAGAGAACGTGCGTGTCTGCCTGATAACGATCACTGCCTGCCTTCCCAGCGCACGCAGGGTGAGACAGGGTGAGACGCCAGTACTCTGTAACCCTGCGTGGACCCCCCAAGGCGCAGGGGCGCAAGCAGCGTCTGACACCCAGGCACACCCGGGGCCTGCGGAGGCCTCAGGAGGCGCAGCTCGCACTGCACCGCCCCCGCCCCTGCTCTGGGTGCTGTTGTGGTCTGTGCGGTCCACACCGTCAAGTGGTGAAAAATATGGCTGAACATCACATAATAAAGCTGAGGGTTTATGACCTTAGTTGCGTGGTCCTGTTCGGTTGTGTGGCTAGCTGTCCAGGGCTGTGTGTGGCCCACAGGCTGCAGGTGTGTGACACACCTGATTTGAAGGAGGCTGAAGGAGGTGTATAGGTTATACGTAATCACTAGATCACTTTATGTAAGGGCTTTGAGCATCTGCAGATTTCCTTAGCTGTCGGGTATCCTAGAACCAATCCTCCAAAAACACACATGGAAAAATGTACCTAGTCTTCCTCTCAAGTTCCTGGCACAGAATCCTAACCCCTCCAAATGTCCCGCATGATAGAAGACAGTCTTTGTTATTTGTAATGACACCCTCCCCATACTGAGGATTGAATTTAGGGCCTTCGCACCGAGCTATACTCACAGCTCTTTATTTTGCTTTAATTTTCTGTTTTGAGGCTGGTTCTCATAAGTCACTAAATTCCCTAGGCTGGGCCCAAACTTGAGATTCTCCTGCCTCAGCCTCCTCAGGTACCGGAATCACTTGTGTGTTACCCCATCCAGCTAATGAACCCCTTTTGATCACATCTACATTTATCCTGACTTTGGTGGAGTTCCTAGATATCCTCAGGAGGCGACTGGCTACTAGAAAGACCAAGTAATTAGAAGAATGAAACTTCCAGCCCCATCCTCTGGCCTCTGGGAAGCTTGGGGTGAGGGAGAAGCCGATTCTGGAAGTTAAACTCTACAAAAACTCTTAGCAAACAAAATTTGATGAGTTCTAGGTTGATGAACAAGCAGAGGTGCTGGGAGGATGAAAGGGCCAGGAAACTCTGCGCCCCAACACCAGTCCTTAGCGTTGCGTGTCTTGCCCATCTGACTTCTCCTGAGCTACACCCTATGAAAAAAAGCAATAAACACGAGTACAGTGTTTCCCCGAGTTCTGTGGGCCATTCTAGGAACTTGTACTTGACTAGTGGGGTGTGGGAACCCTTCATTTATGGCTAATCTGTCAGAATGAGAAACCAGGACTAGGACTTGGCATCTAGAGTGGGGGGCAGTCTCAAGGGACTGAGCCCCACACCTTGAGCTCCCATGCTAACTCCAGGGAGACAATATCAGGCTTGATTTAAACTGTAGGATACCTTGCTGGTGTCCAGAGAGTTGGAGAACTGCTTGGGAAAGCCCATCATCTGGTGTCTGAAGTTTGCATAGGAGTTAGACAAACTCTGGTGTCCTCCAGGCAGTGAATTCTTTGAAACAAAAAGTCAGAAGGAAGAATGAACACAATTTTTAAAAAGCCAAGCATTGCAGGAGTCCAACCTGTGGTTCCTAGGACAACAATGTTATTCAAAGTACCCTTCCTCTATGGAAGGGGCCATGCAAGTTCTAAAGCAGACAGGAAGCCAGTCAGCCTGTGTGCAGACCCTAGAGGCCCTGCTGGGGTTGGTGACCACAAATCTGTCATCACATCCACCTACCTTTTCTCTGGCTGAGCTGCCACTAGAAGGAATTGTAGGATCCAGGTTTTGCACCCAAACCTGCCACATGTGGACTGGTTGGTGGACTTCGTTTTGTAAAACAGACTTTAGTAGACGTTAGAGTGTTTTAACTGAGTGACTGCCAAGCTAAGGGAGATATCTAGTCAAGAGAGAGCCAAAATTCTGCTTCCTTACACCCTTTCTGCTCCATTCAAAGGGGAGAGAAAATATCAACAGGAGCCCAGATAAACACAGGCAGTCTTGGGAACAAGCCAAGTATCTCCAAAGACCAAAAGCAGCTGGGAAGCAATGCAGTGGGTGGATCTGAAGCTTTGAGACTGCAGGGTTCTAGGGCCAAAATGGATCAGCCCAAGACAGCTAAGAGATCATTTGCTTTCAACTAAGGGCACTAAATGTGTTTCTAAGTCAGGTTTAGGCTTTCCAATGATGCTACTCACAGGAGGTGGCTGAAAAATGATGCATCCCTGCCTGAGGCTGAGGCTTTATGGAAACCAGAGGCTCCGACCCAAGAGGAAGGCAAGATCTGGTCCCTGTGTCAACTGCCTGATGACCTTGGACCTGCTTTACCCAGAGCTGCAGGAAGGAAAGTCCACCAGAGAAATTGCAGATGGGGTCACGGATCGAGGTTTCTCAGAGTTGCTGAAAGAAATGGAGAGGCAACAGTAAGTGAGGCCCCCACATGCTGAGCAACAGCAAAGGCCCCTGCGGGGAGTCAGGGAGAATGCGGATCCAGCAGGTCAATACCTCGGTGGGAGTGAAGGTTGAGGAACAGCCAGGGGCTACCTGTGCTACTCTGGCAGATCCCACAGATGGTGGTGCTGGGGACAATCATCCAATGCAAATATCAACAAGATTTCTTCCTGGGGAGGAGGGACAGCTAGACAGACCAAGTATGAGGTTGAGGTGAACACAGAAAAACTTTAAATCCAGCTTCTCCAAGAATATATTGAGAAAGGTTGATGAAGAAAAATTAGCTCCACTAAATATTAAAATATAAGGCTAGGGCTGGGGATGGAGTTCAGTGGTAGAGCACTTGTCTGGCATTCAAGAAGCCCTGAGTTCAATCCCTAGCACTGCAAAAATGATAAAGAAGGGCCGGGGATATGGCTCAGTAGTGTAGCGCCTATGTGGCAAGTGCAAGGTCCTGAGTTTGATTCGCAGTACCAAAATAAATAAATAAATAAATAAAAGTTCACAAAATACAAAATAATATAATACTAGAAACATTAATAAGCAGTTAGCTCAAGGTAAAGGTTTAAACATCTAGAAAGTAGATATAGTCAATATATAACAATCATTTGTAATTAAATAAAATTGTTTGTAATTCATACCATGATAGAGGCTAACTCACTAAAACATAGATACCAATATTCAAAAGACAAACAGGAAAGTTATCAATATAAAATATCAGTAATTCACAGAAGAAGTGCAAGCAGCTCTTAAATGCATGACAATAAAAAGAAATGAAAACACCTGAAATAATATTTTTTTGTTTTTTATTTTTATTTATTTAAATTTTATTTAAAGAGAAAACAAAACAGAAAAAAAAGGTAGCAACAATACAGAATTCCAAAGGAAAAAAAGAAAAAAACACTAAGAAATCACTACTTGATAAACTACATACTGTCATCTTGGAAATAGTTGTTCAAGTTACAAAATTAAAGCATACGAAGTAGACATTCAAACAGTGAGACTGTTAATGGTTCTGCTCAACAATCTAACAAAAACAGTAATATGGTCATCTATCTTACACACTTAAACATACATGCAATTACATCCTTTAGAGCACTTTCTTTTCCTCTCTTTTTTACAGTAGCAATTACACATTTTGAGTTTTATTACTCCTACAGTTCTTACTACTTTTTATACTAGAGACACAATTGATATTTATAAATATGATTCTTACTTATTTCACTAATGAGGATAGTCTCAAGTTGTCTCCATGACCTATGAAGGCCTCAAGATCATCCTTCTTCATAGTTGAATAATACACCATTGTATAAAAATACCACATCTTTTTCATCCACTCTGCAGTTGATGGGCATCTTGGTTGTTTCCAAGATTTAGCTATTACCAATTGTGCTGCTATAAACATGGGTGCACGTATATCACTGTGATATGACCTTTTCAGTTTTTCTGGGAAAATACCCAAGAGGGGAATAGCTGGGTTGAATGGAGCTTCCAGTCCTAGTCTTCTGAAAATTCTCCATATTGATTTCCATAGTGGTTGCACCAGTCTACACTCCCACCAACAGCAGAGCAGTGTTCCTTTTTCTCCGAGGCCTTGCCAACATTTGTTATCAGTTGATTTCTTGATGGTGGCTAGTCTTTCTGGAGTGAGATGAAATCTCAATGCTGTTTTAATTTGCATTTCTTGAATGACCAGTGATGGTGAACATTTCTTCATGTATTTATTTGCTATTTATATATCTTCATCTGAGAAATGTGTGTTCATCTCAGATGCCCATTTTTGGAGAGGGTCTTTGAATTTGGGGGGCTTGATGTTTTTCAATTCTTTATATGTTCTTGACATAAGTCCTTTATCTGAGGGGTTGCTGGCTAAAATTCTTTCCCATTCTGTGGGTTTTCTTTTCACTCTGTTGGTGATTTCTTTTGAAGTGCAGAAACTTTTCAATAATATGAGATCCCAGTTGTTGATTCTCTGAAGTGTTTCCCATGCAGTTTGCATTTTTTTTCATGAATTCTCTGCCTACTTCTATGTCTCCATGACTTCTACTTCCCTTGTCTTCCAGTAGATTTAGTGTTTCTGTTTTAATGTTTAGGTCTTTGATCCATTTAGACTTTAGTTTTGTGCATGGTGATAGGCATGGATCTAGTTTCATTCTTCTGCATGTGGGGAGCCAATTTTTCCAACACCATTTATTAAATAGGCTATCCTTCTTCCAGTGAACATGTTTAGCCTCTTTGTCAAGTATCAGGTGGTTGAGTGTCTTTGTACTTATTCTTGCATCTTCTAATCTGTTCCATTGATTCTCAGGTCTATTTCTTTGCCACTTCCATGCTGATTTTATCACTGTGGTTTTGTAGTATAGTTTCAAGTCAGGAATTGAGATGCCTCCTGCCTTACCTTTATTGCCCAGAATTGCCTTTGCTATTCTATGTTTCTTCTGTTTCCAAATGGATGAAAACTGAAAGCTTTCACTTTAAAATCAGGAACAAGACAAGGATGTTCACTATCAACACTCCTTTTCAATATAGTTCTGGAAACACTAGCCAGAGCAATTAGACAAGAGAGAAAAATAAAAGGAATAAAGATAGGAAAGGAAGAAGTTAAATTATCACTATTTGCAGATGACATGATACTCTATATAGAAGACCCAAAAACCCCATTAAAACACTACTAGAGGTAATAAACAAATTCAGCAGTGTAGCTGGATACAAAGTCAGTGCTCAAAAATCAATAGCATTCCTTTACACAAACAAAAACTCACCAAGAGAGAAATTATGGAAATATATCCCTTCACAATAACATCTAAAAAAAATGAAATACTTAGGAATCAACCTAACTAAGAATGCAAAAGACCTGTATGCTGAAAATTATACTATGCTAAAAAGGGAGATTGAAGAGGATATTAGAAAATGGAAAGATATTCCTTGCTCTTGGCTAGGAAGAACCAACATTGTGAAAATGGCCATACTCCCGAAACTGTTATACAGATTTAACGCAATCACAATCAAAATACCATTAACATACCTCACAGATCTAGAGAAAACACTCCTGAAATAATATTTTTTATATAGCAAATGGGAAAGATCAAAGCACTGGGTAACATGCCATACTGGGGCGCTAGTCATTTTCCTATTTTTCTCCCAAATTCACTCCCAGCCTTTTTTCACCCTGCTGTTTTTAGCACATACCCTGTCACCAAGCAGCACCTGACAGATGGCTTCTTGAAGTCTCAGTCATTCTCCAGCTGGAAGGCCATGCACCTTGAAATTGTGGTGGTGTCCTAACAGCACATGGTAGCCATCCTGAAAACCTATATGGTGTGATTTCTCCCAAGACCAGAATATACAGGGCTGGGAGCAAAGAGATAGAAGAATGACTCATCTCTACAACTCATGGCCACTCACATGATTTTTGCCTCTCATCTTGCAACCTTGAGCTCTGATCGACTGTTAGAACTGATTTCCCAGAAATCAATGATCTGCTAGATAACAATGGTTTTACAACACCTGAAGTTGAGATCACCAGCTTGCTACCGTGGGTTTTCACATGCACTCAGCCAATGAGCAGAGAAAAGCACCAACACATTGGCTCAGGGGAATAATCTCAATTACCTACAAGAAACTGAATTTCTGATACACAGTGGGGCAAGGAAGTATATATCTGGGACTGCCTGGATTCTCCAGGGTACCTCGTCATATTTCCTGATCAGTTATAAAAGGCAGAGGAAGATACTGTACCCAAAAGGAAGGACTATTGAGAAATCGGCCTCTGTGGGAATAAAGATTTGAATCACTCCACAGGTAGACACCCAGACATCTAAGTGCTGGCCGAGGTCAAGGGGGCAGCGGGCTGCGAGCTGGAAGGAAGAAGTGAGAAGCACCAACCGCAGCCTCATAGCCAGTCACAGACATAAGACTGAACAGCCCTTGCTCCTAACTGATGATTTCTTTCTCTTTCTTATTCTCTAACAAAGTTGTCTGCACCACGTTCCTGGTGCTTAAATTTATAATCAGAAGAATGACACCAGGCCTGAAAGGGATCGCATATAGTGACAGAGGGACTTGGTGGGTACCTATTTGGGGGAGAAGGCCTAGTGTCAGAGGACACAAAGATAGTTGCATTCTGTCAGGCAGAACAAGGAGACAAACCTAGGCAGAGGGGCAAGAGTGGAACTGAGCCACAGGGGACTGGGTTGTGCTAATTTCCCATCCCCATCCCGTCCTCTGCGCCCCAGGTTTCTATCACAGGAAATCACAAACTCCCACCTATTGACAAATAGGAGGTATGAAGGAAAAACAGAAGGGGCAAACCGTGGAATTTTTCCACTTCTCTGGCTTGGGATGTTTGATCAGCATCTCTTTCTCCTCTAGCTTCCTGTTGACAGTCCACCCTCCTTCCACTGTGGGCTAGCTCCTGCCAGGCAGGCCAGGGGAGGGCTACCTTCCTCCCATGGCCCTAGCTCCAAGGATCCAGTGACCACATCCCTTTGGCTCTTTTGCTGCTACTGCCCCAGGTATTGTTCACACCCCAGCATGTGACTTTGCTCACTCTTCCACCATGGAGGAGTCAGTTCTCTGTTTTAAATCCTCAGGGATGTCTCTTGGTCTTCACAGACCCTTGGCTGACACAGTGAGGAAGTAGAAAAGCCAGAGGGTAGGGATCTGAATGGAAGCATATTCTGCCAGTAGGAGAGCAAACTGGCAAGTCCATGTTGGAAAATTTGCATATTTATCAGAGTTATATAAACATGCACCCTTCCTCCTAGCAACTCTACTTCTAGAAATTTCTGTAGATACACTCTCATATGTTTAAATAGTGTTTGTGTAGTGTTATTCATTGCAGCATTGTTTGCAAAAGTAAAAGATTGGAAACTACCTAAAAGTACCCTGATAGGAGATAGGTCAAACAAGTTAGGACACATTCATAAAGTAAACTAATACACAGTCACTCAAAAAATGAGGAAGCTCTTTCTGCACAATCAAGGATAAGTCCTTAAGAAATGAAAAAGCAAGGTTTATAATGGTGCATATAATGCCACTATAAAAAGAATCAGTATACAGAAAGTATTTACTGATCTTCACAATGATTCTCTGTATCAAGAAAGTAACAAGATTGACCTCCTCTAGAGAGAAAGATAGGGAAGATGGAAAGGAATGATGAGAGGGAGAATTTTCACTGCTAACTCTTATTGTCTTTAGAATTCTGCAATATATAAGGCATTATACATTTTTAAAACAAATTAACTTTTAAAAAATGTAGTTCTACAGTACATTACATATGTAAGACACACACATAATATGAGTAAGACTAGAAATAAACGAATGAAAAATATACATTACGAAAAAGCTATATATGAAGCAAAGGAATTCTTTCTTTAAAAAAAAAATTAAAACTAGGAGAGGTATTGCACACCTGTGATCCCAGCACTCCAGAGGCTGAAGCAGAAAGATCTCTGCAAGTTTGAGGCCAGCCTGGGCTACAAAGTGAGTTCAAGTTCAGCCGGAACTACATAGAGAGACCCTGTCTCAAAAAGAGAGAAAAAAACTTTTTAATCAGGCCAAAAAAAAAAAAAAAAGTAAAGCAAAAACAAGAGCAGGAACAAAGAATACCATCATATAAAATTTAATGGAAAAAATTCATCTATCATTAATATATAGATATCTACCAGGATAGTCACAAAGATAAAGCAGAAACTTAAATAACCACAAAGAAGAAACTGATTGTGCCAATAAAAATGTGGCAAGGACAGACTATGAGAACAATAGTATTAGTAAGTCTGCACACACACACACACACACACACACACACACATATCAACAAATGGGCACTCTACATTCTTTTCAAACAGGTATAAAACACACAGAGAAAAAATGGCCACAATCAAGGAGGACAGAAGAAATCTCCACACATTTAGAAGAATTCAAGCCCATAGGCTATGTTTCTGACCACATGTTGATCAGAGATCAGCAATAAAGAGATTGTTTCCCCATACGTTTGAGAACTTTAAAAATCCATTCCTAAACGATTCACTTACTTAAGTAGAAATCACTGTTGGAAATGAGGAAGTATTTAGAATGCAGTGACACAGAAATATTAAATTTCAAAATTGCGAAGAATATTTCTTGAGAAGTTGACAGCTTCGGATGCGTCTGTTAAAAACAATAAAGATTGAAAATAGGTAATAAACCTCTCAAAGCTAAAAGGTTTACAGAAAATAAAAGAACGAATTGGGGACAAGGCGGTTTAATTAAACACCTGGGCCTGATTTCTCTCACTCCAGAGACCCCAGGAAAGTAGGTAAAGGAATTTCTTCCAAGGATGGGGAGGCTCCGGCACAGGAGGGACAGAATCCAGAGGGCAGCCGTAGAAGATGATGCAGCTCCGTGCAGATGGAGGAGCAAATCTAAGCGGCCACCGTCCTAAGCCAACCGAGGGGAAAAGGGTGAAAAGCCCAGACACATGGCAGCAACTTCCTGGGTCCAGTGTCAGGTACTTCCGGATGGGAAGGAAGAGGACACTGCATCAAGGATTCGGTGAAAGCTGCTTGGAAAGCAGTCCTTCCAGGCCTTCCTTTCTCTATCCTGCGTATAAGCACCTCTGCACCATGGCAGATGGCCCGCGTTTTCTGGGTTGGGAGTCACCAGACACCGCTGCGGAGATGGGTGTCCTGCTCCAAAGAGGGAGGTTCTGTGTTGTATATAACGTGGTTAAAACAGGCGATCGAAGTCTTCTCTCCAGCGAATCTAAACACCCCAGAGGAAAGATCTAAAGAAACGGATGATATCCGGGTTTTCTCTGATAAGCAGCCCACCCAAGGTCACGTAGAGCCAGGACAAATGTTACCCAGCCTTCCGGAATCTTTGCGCATCTGTAATAGGCCAGTCCTATGGGGGGGGGGGGGCGCAGTGCGGGCAGAGGACAGTGCACACCCACTGCATTAATCCCCGGGCCCTTTGGCTTCCTCTGTGGCTTGGGCTTGCCCAAATGGAAAACAATACTGAAAGAACGCAAACCAGCAGAAGAGAGATGTTAAGATATTTACTGTCCCACTGTTTTCCATTTTGGCACATTTCTACTGGGAGCTACGTCTGACTAGGATTTAATTCCCGCATGAGGTCGCTCATCTTTAGCTTCAGGTCTCACTTGGCACCACTAACACCATCTCTTCGCCTTGCTCTTTGAGGCGGAATTGGGTCCGTAGGGGAAAGTGGTGTCATGCAAAAATTAAGTAAGTAAATAAAAATAAAATCTGGGGAAATGGGTAATATTTGTGAAGAAGTACTATACTATCAGATGCTTATATCACACTGCACCTAAAATCAATTTCAGGTTAATTTAGTTCATTTAAGAACACAATTTAAGTATAAGGGACCTGTAAAACTTAATGTAGAAAATACGGAATAATCCAACTCTAAGAGGTAGAAATGGTTCCCTAGAGAGAGAGAGAGAGAGAGAGAGAGAGAGAGAGACTGCTGCAAACCCAGCTATAGCAGGTTGAGCCAGGAGGATTATAAATTCCAACCCAGCCTGTGCACTTGATGAGACTTTATCTCAAAAAAATTTTCTTTTTTGAAAACAGAAGGCAAAAATGAAAACAAAGCTTTTATAGATAAGGAGGTGAGGAAAGACTAAGAGAAAAAAGGTGGGGGAGAAGAATCAAGATATATATAGGTACAAATGTACTGTGATAAATGTTTTATATATATATATATATAAAGTGTATCAATGAAATTAATTTTTAAAAACATTTTTTGAAAGACTGAGGATGTAGCTCAGTGTTCCCTAGGTTTGATTCTCAGTATGAAAAAAGAGAGAAAAAAGAACAAATCCTAAAGTATATGTAAAATATAAATCTTTTTTTCACCAGAAGACACATAAAGTTAGAAGACAAGATACAGTCTGGTAAGACATATTTGCAACATTAAAAACTAACAAAGGATTATGTCCAAAATTTATAAAGGATCCCTACAAATAATTCAGAAAAAGACAAACATACCCATAGAAATGGAAGTAAAACAGAAAGAGGCAAAACACTGGAGAGGAGAACAGCAAGAGAAGCATGTGGAAAACACTTACCTGCTCTGATTCTGCAAATGAAAGCAACAGCAAGATGCCTACCCTACCCTCAGGCTGGCGGAAATACTGAGGGATAGCGCCCGCGGTGGGTGAGGGTGGAGAAATGAGATCTCATGTGCATAACAGAAGGTGCAGATATTTGGAAATAGTTGTAGAGCCAGAAATTCTGCTTCCAGGTGCACAAGCTGAGGGGAAAAACTCTCTTTTTGCACAAAGAGATAGGTACTAGGATTTTATTACGGGCCTCTGTAAAAAGCAAGAAACAAAGGAAACAGGATACATAGCAATCAACTGGAGGGTGAATAAATCATGATATCTTAATGAATGGGAGGCTATCTAGCAATGTGGTTAAAAATGGACTGACATGGAAAAATCTCCAAAAACAAAAGCTCAGATGAGAAAGCAGCGTATAGGAAGATGTTGGTGGCATGTGTACTTCATCTGGGCAAGTCCAGAGGATTCAATCCCCAACACCAAACAAGCAAGAAAACAAGAATTTAAAGTTCAAAAATTGAAAAAAAAAATACTAGTTTTTATGAATACGCACATATATGGTAAAATGCAAAAAACATGCATAAGATTGAAGAATGCCAAATTTAGGATGATAGACAGCTTTGGAGATAAAAGCCAGGAGAGAAACCAGGACACGTCAGGGGCACCACTAAGATTTTGTGGCAAAAGAATGAAAAGGTTTCAAATAGAGTCAGGGAATGGGTGCGTAACCTTTCTAATATTTAAACCATTTCATAGTGAGGATGTTTATGATCTTAATCCTTGAAAGGTACAGTGTTGCCAGACATGCAGCTCCAAATGGTGGGAATGAGACGCCCATGCCATGCTACATTGCCCGGATGCCATGTGGAGTGTTGTGTACACATTTGGACCGCAGATTAACAAGTGTGCAACCAGTGATCACTGACTAGGACCTGTCAGCAACCACAAACTAGGTCAAAAATGAAACAGTGGAATGCACTGAAGGTGCTTAACCTGGAGTCAAAAGCTCTCTGAGCTTTTCCAGGCAGTGGGCCATGCCAGCAGCTCACGGAATGTCATCCTGGAAAGTGGCAGGCTGCCAGAGATCACTTTTCACAGCACAAAGGGTACAAGGTCAACTCTGTCCAGTTCTCAGCCTCATTGTCATTGCAGGGCAGCTCTGGTGTTACAGATTCATCATGCAGAGAATATCTTCCCTGTGCACTGAGAGAGACCTAAAAATGTACTACACTTTCTGAATGGCACAGTCCTCCCAGTTGCCTTGTGAGTCTTGAATCATAGCCTCTGATGGGCTAACTTTGACTGATTTCTAGGAACTGGTAGTAAAACAATCCTATAGCTCAGCAGTCCCTGAATATTTTGGCCCCATGGACCAGTTTTGTAGAAGATAATTTTTCCATGGGTGGCTGGAGTAGGGATATGGGATGGCTTCAGGTTGGATGCTCATTAAGAAGCATGAAGCCTAGATCCTCAGCATGCACAGCTCACAGCAGGGTTTACACTCCTATGATGATATAATACCACAGCTGATCCGACAGGAGGCTGAGCTTGGGCAGTAATACAAGCCATGGGGAGCAGCTATAACTACAGATGAGGCTTCCCCCACTCACCACCCACCATACTGGTCTGTGGCGCAGAGGTTGGGACCCTTACATAGCTAGCTCTGTTGTCTTAATGGTATTCAGATTCAATGGAGTCTTGGTCTTGATCTAAACTTCTGAATGTTGTATCCAAGTGTAAGTTAGAGTGATCTATTTAAATTCACTGCAGTGAACTAATAAATGGGCAAAGAGCTCATTTGTGACACTAAGCACTGCTTCTCCCTAACGTGAGCAGTCAACAACAAGCTCCTCATCATTTCTATTCCATTAAACATTGCAAATTAGAGTCCAAGGAGGAAGCTAATTTCCAATCAAACAGAAGAACCAAGGGGCCTGAAATCTGTTCCCCGGTTTTCACCCAGATGGCTGTGTGGGCACACGCTCCCAGGCAGCTCACCCACTTCAAAGCAGAGTGGAACAAAATACATAAAAATAAACAAGTGACTCCATCCTGTGTCATAGGCTCCTTGGCTTTGCGACAGTCATTCATTTTCAAAACAACTCAGAGGGCATGGTCAGGAGGCTCCCAGGGTACAGGGGTCTATGGTGGGTTTGCATCCTGGCTTGAGTCCTCTTGTCACAAGAAGCACACTACAGCCATACACACTGCCAAATGAGAGCACGACATCACATTTCAGACCAGTGGATTCTGCTTGAATATAATGTGTCTCATTAATCTCTCCCATCTGTTGTTTGTGTGCATGAGCAATTCTAAGGGGAAATATAAAGGACTGACAGAGGATTTACCGCCTGGGCCTCTGAGTCCAGGCTTAAGATGTGTAAGGAGTTACGTTTCCTCCAGATGGGACCCAGAGCTCTAGGAACAGGCTTGCCCCCAGCCCCAGAGTAATTCGTGAGAACTTCCCTGTCTTCTTGGGCAGTGTTCCCGTGGCCAGAGGCACGCAGATGCTCCCGTGTCACTCCAGTCTGGCATCATCAGAAGTCAAAGGCAGAATGGGATTTCCAAAGCAGGAACAGAGGGCTGCCAACTCTTATTCAGGCACCTCTTCTCTTCCTACTGCCATTGACGTCAGATCAATTCATCCTCAGCGCACCCACTACCAGGCTCCGGATGGGGCATACAAAAGTCAGTGTCAGTCAGTTTTACTACTTGGAAAAAGTGTTACTTAAAGTGTTTGTGTGAAGAGATGCTGATGCTAAATTGGCTGCCCTGAGGACTGGGGATTATTGACCACACTAACTTCCAAGCCCTACATCACCATACTTTCACATTGAAAGAAAATTAACACCTCATGAAAAGCCAATCCAGGTACCCCCAGTAACCCCCAGACAAGGAAAACCAAGTGTGCTTATTCTTTCAGCTGGTATGTGATGACCCAGTATGTGACATGATTTCCATTAGACACTGGGACACTGAATGGTAAATGAAACACATTTAACTCATCTTCATCTAAATTACTTAGTGCTCTTATGGGTTGAATCCCTCCACCACCCCTGGAATTCATATGTTGCAGTCCTAGGCCTCAGTACCTCAGACTGTGGCCTTGTTTGGTGAGAGAATCATTACAGAGGTAATGAGGTTAAAATGAGGTCATCAGAGTGGGCCTTAATCCACTAAGATCGACTAAGACCAGCATCCTTATCAGAAGAAGACATATGTCTCCAGGAGAAGACCCTGTGAAGATGAAAGCGGAGATAAGAGCACTGCATGTATCAGCAAACCACCAGAGGTGGGGAGAGCCTGAAGGGTTCCTCCCTAGAGGCCCTAGACAGAGCCAGCCCTGCTGCCCCTTGATCTGGGACTCCAAGCCTCTGTAACCGTGGTGACGCATTTCTCTTGTTCAAGCCAATAACATCCTTACAGAGGCCGTAGCAAATTAAATACAAATGGTGCTACGAAACAATGGCACTTAAAAAATGAAAAATGCGAATAAACTTAGTTTATTTCTAGTCTACTGTCTGTGGGATCCAGCTGCCAACAAACATGGGCTTTTGTGCTTCCCAACCATAAGCAATGAAGAACCCCGAGGGACAGCTGTGCCCAGCTGCCTCTGGGACACCCAGAGCCAGCACGGCCCCCAGGGATCCTTGCAAAGCCTCTCAAAGGTTAGTTGAGTAAGAAGCAATGAGGAGGAAGGAATTTTCCCAAAGCTCCTTGGCTTATCTTGTCAATTTATTGTCTTGAAAATTTCAGAAAAATCCTGGCCAGCTTCAAAGATACAAGATTTCATCAATGTTTTTCACTTGAATTTTAATCCTATTTAGGCCACTAATGAAATCTGTGATCTTGGACAAGTCTCTTCTCTTCTCTTCTCTTCTCTTCTCTTCTCTTCTCTTCTCTTCTCTTCGTTCAGCCATTTGGCAAATGAGAGCTTAGAGTAAGGTATCTGGGTGCTTTCAGCTCTGCTCTTCAGCTCAGTGGTTGCAACTTGCAAGCCGCTGCCCACTAATGCTGGTAGCTAGATCTGCTCTGTGTGCTAAATGCAGGGCCTGTAGTGAGCCACGGAAGCAAACTGTCCTAGGCAGTGAATGGGGTTGTGTGGCCTGTTGGAAATCTCTCATGAGAAATCTTACAGGGAGGACTGACCAAAAGCCACTGGCAGAGAGAATGCAATGTGTGATATAATCACTGCTAATAAATCCCTCTAGCCGAGGCATAAGATTTCTAGAACGTATTGCACATGAAAAATTGCTCCTAAAGAGGAGAAAGGTCAGCTCGTTATGGTTGCTTGTGCTAAAAGTACTTCTAGAAATTAAACAAGTACTTTGAAAAATGAATTTAAGAAATATTTTTCAAACCAGGCATGGCAGCACAGTCCTCTGAATCCCAGAACTCTGGGTAGGCTGAGGAAAGCAAAGTTGAGCCCAACCTGGATGAATTAGCAAGATTTTATCTCAAAATGAAAGAGTAAAAAAAGAGTTGGGAAGTACAAAGAACTGGGTTCAATCCCCCATAGCACCAGAAAATTAATATTGTTATTAAAATAAAAAACTTCAATCTATACTGTCTTGCAAGAAAAGACCAATACTGATTAAATTTGAATCCATTATTCATTAAATATGGTGTTATTTGCTAATCTCTCCCAATTGGTAAGTTTGTCTTAAATTTGTCATTCTGTGCTTCAGGCAGAGGCTGAAAGGAATCTTCTAGAACATCTGGTCTGCCTCCCTACCTTTACAGTGAGAATACTGAGGTATGAAAAGAAGCTAAGTGATATACCCAAGACTGAAGCTTGTCAGAATAGAGCCACAGGAAAACCCAGAGCTTCTGACCCCGGTTGAGTGAGCAACTTCTAGATGTGTGTCCTCAGCCTCTTCTCACACCCCTCCGTGACTCTCTATCTGCCTGGCTTTTCATTACGGTATTTTTTGCATGAATGCTGGGGAGCTGAACTTCTAGAAAAAGAAACATCTTTAAAGCTATGTTTTTAAATCCAGAAACATCATTGCCTATTCTCAGCCGTATAACCAGATTTTTCCACTGAGCAACACAACCAAATAACTTAAATTCCATTTATAAAACTCAGTTTCCTACTGTCCCTTCTTCTGTCCTCTAGAAGAGGAGAGGGCTGGTCAGAAGGACAAAGGAAGAGGTACTATTTTTAAAAGTGCAGGATTTGTCCAGGCCACACCTGGAATAACAGCTGTCTACCCTCCAATGGCACCTGTGTCCTTACTACCAACCTCAGCCTTCTCCTGGGCTCCAGATTTTGTGGATAAATCACTCAGGCCAGTTGAGGATGGTGGGATATCAGAGATGGGGCAGCTCCCAGGCCTGGCCAACACAGCTTGCTGCTCCATCCAGTAGACGTTGAGCATGCAGAGGTTTTACACCCTCAGTTCCAGCTTTGAGGCATGATCCCAGAGTCCATGCCACACTCATGTGCAGTTTGGAGGAGATACTGGTTTGAATCCATGGGCTGTGAGCCAACTGTGAAGGAGTAGCTCACTTTCCTTATCAAGCCTGGGTCTTGTAAAGTACCCAACTTACACGCTTCACCAGGGCCTTTTTATTTTTCGCCCAGCTCAATTTCTAACAAGCAGTTAGAATGATACGTGTTAGAATGGTACCTATACACTTGGGGATTTCCAGAGGTCTACATAGTAAGTAGTTTCCCCAAATAATTAGAGATAAACACCACAAATCCTCTTCCTGTGGAATCGCTCTGAGAACCAGCGGAAGACTTAAAGCAGCAAACTCTTTTGGACCACTTGTTTTGAAATTATTTTGTCATTCTCTTAGCAGTTTGCCTGCTGCCTCCTCCTAGTTTTTAGCTCTAATGTTTCTTTTGATATTGCCTCTCTCTCCCTCTCCCCCTTTCTCCCTCCCTCCCTCCTTCTCTCTCTCTCCCTTCTTTTCCCTACCCCCCCATCATATTTTCTGTTGCCCTGGAGAGTCTTCTCAATGCTTCGCAGATGTGGTGGTGGATTCAGATGCACAAGATGTGCAGAAGTAGGTGATGTCCTCCACTGCCATTTCGCCTCCCTCCTACTGAGCTCCAACTAGCTAGAAGCACGCTGGCCCAGAAACTCTATGCATCCAGCAACTTGGCAAGGAATTAGCAGAAACCCAACTTTGTGAAAGACTGAGGGACTTAAGAAAGACTCCAGGTTTAGTGGCAGTGGAAATAGGAGTCATAGAATAGACAAAGCATCAAGGCTTAAGGAAGCAGTTCTTAGATCAACCCATGGATGTTTTCTGCTCTTAGCCCAGTGCCCCAATAGCTCTTGTAGCAGGCAGAGGCAGTGTCTCTGTATTTTTCAGTGTCTCTGTGTATTGTCAGTATTTTGCAGAATGGTGCCCAGCAGCAATCCGGAGCCCAGTGGCTAGAGGAACACTGGGCTGAGTCTGCTGGAACAGCTGTGACAGCTGCATCCCTGCTCCTGTGGAGTCATCCTGGGGAGCAGAGCACTCCTGAGGAACTGTTTGGGTGCCTACAGGAAACAGCCCTGTGGAGCAGCATGCAGGGATTCCAGTCAAGGTAGCAAAAGAATCCTGAGGAGTCCAGAGGCCAGTGGAGAGTGATTGGACAAACAACTGCCACAGAGGACTATCTGGGAAATGTTCAAATGGCCTACAAAAGGGGAGGGACTGATCTTAAAAGGGCCTGGAATCCTTCAGTCAAGAAAGTGGAAAGATTGGACATACTATGGGACTGGGTAGCATAATCTCATTTTTCTTTAGCTTCTGGAGGATAAACTAGTATCTAGTTTACCCACATAAAAAAGGCTTCACAGAACCTCTCAAACTTTCATAGAAAGAAAGTTCTCTCAGTTTCTCTGTAAGCCACTTTGCATGATCTAGCATTAATATAACCATCAAAGAAGTAAATCAGAAAAACAAGCAAGTATGGAGAGGCTTGCTTGTAATCTTAGTGCTCTAGGAGGCTGAAGCAGGGAGATCATAAGTTTAACCCAACCTGCGCAACCCAGTGATTTAGGAAGATCCTATCTCCAAATAAAAGAATAATAAAAAGAGTTGGAGCTATACTCAGTGTGAAGGCCCTGGCTTCAATCCCTAGTACTTCACCCCTGTGTAGTTATGTAAATCTTTGTGGGTGCCACAAAAATGTACTTTGCTGTAGGCTGGCGATTCTCAGAATTCTACCACGAGGTATTTTTATACTGGGTAATATGTGGGGTGCACACTGTTTTCATTTTCTTCCCATTCATCCTATGAATAGTAATCTTGACTTATTCTTAGTGAATGCTCAAAACCACAACGCCCCCAACCCTTATGTGTACTATGCTTTTTCCTGTACATACTGTTATGATATAGATCAGAAATGTCCCAAAGTCTCAATTTTTAGAGGTGGGATTTTTGAAAGGTGATTGGAATATCGAAGTGACTCCATTGACGTGTTCATAGCTAAATGTGTTATTAGGAGGTAAGACCCAACTGGGGGTGTGACCTAGAAGGATGCATTCTTGTCCCTGGCTTCTCCTTTTTCCCTTTCTCTCTGTTTCCTGGCTGCGATAGAGTGAGGAACTGTCCTCTGCCCAGGCTCTTCCACCATGCCATATTTACCTTGGAGCCAGCCAAACAGGGACCGAACCTTTTAAACCATGTGCCAAATAAACCACACCTGCAGCTGTCAGGCATTTTATTCCAGTGAGGGAAAAGTGACTAGTGCACATTTATACTTATAATAAAGTTTAATTTATAAATTAGGCACAGTAAGAAATAACAATAAAAGCTAATGATTAAATTGATATAACAATGTACTTGAACCATAATATAAAAGTTATTTAAACTTTAGGAATTCTTGATTTCTGGAATTCAGTACTTCTGGAAAACAGCAATTGTGGAAAGGGAGGTGGTGGATAAGGAGGAGCTGTTGTGTGTAGATGTGGACTCACCAGACACTGGCTTTGCTTCTAGTTCACATATCTCATGCACCTTTAGCCTTTCAACAAGGCAGTGCCACCTGAGTGCCACCGATTCCACACATTCTCCTTCCATTGGCACAGCAGAACATTGTCCTGTGAGGAGAAAGCAAAGTGGCAAATCCAACGCTTCTTCCACAGAAAGGCTCAGAAAGTTGGCAAAATCTTCTTCACGTAAAAACCATAAATGCTAGCTGGGTCTGGTGGTGCACTTGTAATCTCAGCAGTCTATGAGGTTGAGGCAGGAGTATCACAAATGCAAGCCAACCTGGGCAACTCAGTAACCGAGTGAGACCCTGTCTCAAAATAAAACTTGGAAAGGACAGGGGATGTATCTCAGTGTGAAGGCCCAGAGTTCAATCCCCAGAAGCAGAAAAGAAAACAAAGTAAGAACTTATTGCATAAAAAGGAAAAAAGTTAGAGTACTAACATATCTAAACACAAAAGCTCTTCATTTTCCAGCATTCCCCACACCAATGCAGGTAATCCAGACCCCAACATGGATGTTGTTTAAACATGTGGTATATATATTTTCTAAATATTCGTAAGAACACATACACACAACAAAAAAATGAACAAATGCAGGTATTTTGCTGCTTTCAATCAATACTCTGATTGGATAACTTGCCAAGTTAGCACTCATAATTCTTTGAAATATATATATATATAGGTACTGGGGATCGAACTCACGACCTTGCACTTGCCAAGCAGGTGCTTATGTTGCTGAGCTAAATCCCCAGCCCCCTCTGGATTATATTTATTAATGGCTGCGTGTCTACTTCTTTCTATGTGTGATCCAGATTTACTTACTTTATCTTATCCTAATAGACACAGTTATTTTTTCTTTTTTATTATTATTAATACTAATAATATTATTAGTCTGCTGCCATAATAGGTTTTACAAGAACTTTGGACACTCAAATGTTTTGTTTCTGTAAAGTAAGTTCCCTGCCATAAATTTGCTGGATCAAAGGAGTCTGGGTCTGTGTTGTAGTCAGGGGTTATACACAGAACAACTAGAATCAGGATATGGAATTTATAATATTTTTATGATGGTCACCCAGTGTTAACATAAGAAAATGCAGGAAATCTATTCACAACACCAAAGACATAGAACATTTAGCCAAGAGCCTAAATCCCACTGCATTGTCCCTCATAAGCCCAGATAAAGACCCAGAGCTCATGACAATGCCTCCCGCAAGTCCCACTGGAAGTCTAGAGCCCACAAGACGGACTAACACCAGTCTCTTTTACGGATCTGTGCCGGGAAGGCCCAAAGGTCAGCGGTGGAAGCTAGGAAGTCTATGCCAGCAGGATGAGGGAGCTGTGCTGGTAGGATGAGGGTTCTACACTGGAGCCAAGAAGTCACACTCACAACAAACACCAGGGCTGTCCTGAGAAGCACCACAGCCGTCCTCAGCGACACGGAGGCCCCGAGCTCCTCTGACGATAAGCACAGACAGGTACATACCAGGAAGCCAGCATAACAAGTCCATCCTGGAGACCAAGCAACACACGTCTTCCCCTCCGGAGCCAGGACGCAATGGTTGATGTGAGGACCAGCTCTTCTCCAGTAGAAGCAAGGGCTCAAACAGCAACTCATAGGAGAACCCACAATGCCTCAATGCATTAATGCCTCATTGCATTAATGCCCCCCTTCTCCTTCTCCACATCTCCATTTATGCTGGCAGCCTTCCTCAGGTGAAACATCTTCGCTCAGCGCCACGCTGATGTAATCCAGCTGGCGTTAAGTTGACCACCAGTTCTTAATCCATAACAGTCTGTTTGTGCTACTATCATAAAATACCTGAGACAGTTATTATGGGTTGGATGTTTGTCATCTCCAAAATTAAAGTTGAAATTAACCACCAATGTAATTGTTTCAGGAGGTAGGACCTTTAAGTGATTAGGCCCTGAAGGATTCACACTTAGGAGTGGGCTTGATGCTTAAAAGAGTTTTCGGGGCTCCTCCCCCTCCCCCGGCCCTCTCCTGCTCTCCATTGCAGCAGAGACAGTATTTCTTCCTTGTGGCATTCAAGGCACTGGCTTAGAACCAGTGAGTCTTTTAACGGGCACCAAACCTGTTTCTTCTTCTGCAATTTCCTATCCTTCAGAACTGTGAAACATAAATGTACATAGCAATATAAGGTGAACTAAGATATTGGCTAGTTTATAAACAATAAAAATGTATTTACCATGGTTCTAGAGACTAGGATCAAGGTGTTGGCAGATTCGGGGCGAGGTGAAGGCTGCCTGCTTCTGGTGTGGCACCTTCTTGCGACACTCTTGCATGGTAAAAGAGATAGAAGGGCCAGGTGGGCCTCTGAAGCTTCTTTTGCAAAAGTGCTATCACATCCACGAGCTTTCACGTCCAATCAGCCCGCTTCATAGCACTGTCCCCCTGGGTCTTAAGTTCCAACGTGAATTTTGGACAGACAGAAACAGGATGAAGTTATATTTTTTGATTTGATGAATTATTTCCAAGAGGCTGTAGCGATGCATACACTGAGAGAAGTGGCATTTAGAGCACAGTGTCATTGCTGTGGACACAGGCAGTTCCCAGCCTTAACTCCGTGTTCTAAGGGTGACTGGAAGAACTCAGGTGTTCTGGGCTGCTGGCGATTAGGCCAGAATACACAGCTCCTTCAGTTTATCAACGGAAAACGTGGTGCTAAGCATTCCAAGGAAAGGCAGCATAACAGAAGGTCACACGAAGGGGGTCTTCTGGGACATAATTTAGTCAATCTCCTGTGTGACAGAATGGAGCTGTGGGCGGATACTGTCTCTGGAAACACATCGCTCTGTCCTCGTCCTTCTGGGGTGTGGGTGTGCATCAGTCATCAGAACTTCTGAGCTTCCCGACGGAGAAGACGCTCTCAGAAGGGCAGCTCCCACCAGGGCTGTGAGAGGCACTCTCAAAATACACATCGTGCTCAGGTGGGTGCATGGTATCTGCTCTGGGGTGAACAAAATGAGGACAATGACAGAATATTTGTTAAACAACAGATGGACAGGCTGAAGTGTGCATCTAACCTTCCTGCCATGGCTCCCTCTTCAGTGTGGGATCTTCTATCTCACCATCCTCCTGTGTCAGCCCCAAAAGTCAGAATTTCTTCCTTTCCAGAAGATGGGGAGAGGATACTTCAATCTATCCCTCCCCCTGCTTTCTTCTCCTCAAATACAGAAGTCTGCCTCGTGTGAGTGTCGCCTTGGGAAGAGGGATGGCCGCCCCGACCCCTGCCTTGGAAGAATTGTCCTTGATGCAGCATCTTCCTGGTTGTACCCCACTGGAGGAATGGACTGTAGCCCCAGAAGTGCGTACCCCTGGGTCTGGGGTTGGAAGTTAGCTGGTCTGAGCCCACAGTGGCTGTGCTCTAAGATCAGTCCTCAGTCTGACTTATCTTAAGGTGGTATTCTCATCTGACCCTTGTTTCTAGTTCTTGATTGATACAGAACTTAAAGGAAAGAAAGGCTTTTATTAACTGGCTTTCCTTAATCCACAACCTTTTCCCTCAAAGATTGTGGGCTTAAAAGCCCAGGAAGTGAGAGATGGGTCTAATCGTGGGAGCAGGCAGACGCTGCTGGACCACAAGATCCCATTTGCTTTTGTTTCGAAGAACACAGATGTGGGTGAATGGGTTCTCAGAGGCACCTGCAGCTATACAAGACCCCGTTAACTTCACCTGATAGGATTTGGAGCTAGGAACATTCTAGTACATCTGTAGACCTGTTAATAAGAGAAAGATACCAGCAAAGACAAACTATGGATGAGAATTGCGTGACCACACACACACACACACACACACACACATGGTGGGAAAGTGAAACAGATTAGAAAAGAAGGAAAAATACAGCTATATCTGTTGAATTGTTACCAAGGTTCCTGATATACCGTCAAGGTGACTGAAATCAAAAACAAATTATACACCAACACATTTACTTTAATTATATTTGAGTAAAAACAAACCAAAAAGAATATCTATAGGTAAATATGCATTTGCATCTGTTTGAATGAGCAAGGGAAAAGCATGGAAAGTATATAGCAGGTGCTGACATTCATAGCTCAGGGGGCTGGAATTATAGATAAAGTTGAAAGGGATGGTCTGCTCCTACTTCATATGTCTTGTACCATCCCAGTTGTTGCAGTAAGCATACATTATTTTTGTATGGAAAAGCATCAATAAAGGCAAATAGATGGGAATAAAAAGAAAATGTTTCAAATGAGAATGTGTCTGTTTGAGGAAGTGGAGGAAAAGAGAAAAGCAAAGTATACATTTATTTATGTCAGTAAAAATATTCATCCACATATATTTTAATATATGCATCAAGATGTCTTTTAGTATTGCTTGAAATATTTGCCAGGGATGTGTCTTTCATATGTCAAAAAGATTAATTAAAATGCCTGAGGTGACAGCTCTGACAATTACTCTGATCTGATGATGAAGCATTGTATACATGTGCTGAAATGTCACTGTACTCCATAAATATGTATAATCACTGTGTGCCAATTAAAAATAAATAGATAAATATGCTTCTTTGGCTTGCATTTTAGGAACAAAAACATTTTTCCCTTGATCTTTTAATTCTGTTATTTCTTTAAAGTTTTTTTTTCTAGAACAATTGAGAATCCAAACTTGGGAGTCAGGCTACCTGGGTCCAAATTCCAGTGGCTTTGTTTTTTATCTGGATCATAAACTTCTCCATATTTCAACTTTTTCTAATCTGTTCAATGAGGATGATAATGACAGTCTGTACCTCATAGAAGCATTGAGGATTCAATGTATTGAGATATAAAAATCTTAAAATAATTCTTTGAACATAAGTATTTACTACTGTTATTATCATTTTTTTCACACTTAAAAGTGATGCATTACTACTCGTGACCATTGCTTTGGTAAGTTCTACATTTTATCAGCATCCAGTATATTCCAGTCACCATTAGGCATTTTGCTTACCTTAAATTTAATTCTTCTTTAGAACTACGAGGTAGCATAAATTCCACAACAAGGAAAATTGAGGCCCAAGGAGAGTCTGGTGCAGCCCATACTTTATAAATGGAAGAGCTGGTCTTAAGTCCAAATTTGCCTGCTTCTGAAATCCACACTGTGTCTATCACATGCTGCCCTTCCTGCATCACTGAAGATGCTTATACATATTTATACACAGAGATTTTCTCTTGGTCTCTACTACCTGTAAACCAAACAAAAAAGCCAGACTTCATGTCCCTGCTTAGCATCTTCTCTTTCATGTGAATCACTGGCATTTGGTTCAAAAGTATAAGGAAGCTTTACTTTAGTCCTGAATGACAGAATTGACACACTCTTTAAAATGTTACCTGAATTCTTATTGATTAAAAGAAAAATCTCACAATACCCAAGTAATAAAAGATGAAAGAAGTTAGACTTCATCAAAATTAAGAACTTCAGTGCACTGAAGGATACTACTATGAAAATGAACAGAATTTACCAAATAGGAGAAAATAGGGCTGGGGGTTTAGCTCAGTGGCATAAGGGCCTGTCTGGTAAGCACGAGGTCATGAGTTCAATCTCCAGTATAAAAATAAATAAATAAAAATAAATAGGAGACAATATTCCAAATCTTATATCTGATAAAGAATTAATATCCAGAATATATAAAGAAATTGTAACACTCAACAACCTCTACAACAAAAAATATAATTAGAAAGGACAAAATATTTGAGTAGACATTTGTCCGAAGAAGATAAACAAATTGCCAAGAAACACACATGAAAAGATGCTTAACATCTTAGTCATTTGGAAAATGCAAATCAAAGCTGCAATGAGTTACTGCTACATACTCTATCTATAAGAATAGCATAAACAAATAAAAAAAGAAAATAATAGGTGTTGGTAAAGCTCTGGAGAAATTGAAACTCTTGGGAACTGCAAGTGGAAATGGAAAAATGATATACACACTCTAGCACACAGGTTAGCTGATTCTCAAAAAGTTAAACATAGACTCTCATACAATTCTGTTTTTCTACTCTTAGGTATAAATACAAAAAATTGAAAGCAAGCACTCAAGAAAATTATCTGTGTACCAATTCTCTTTGTCCATTTTCTGTTGTTCCTACAAAATACCCAAGGCTGAGTATTTATAACGAAAAGGGGTTTATGTAGTTCATGATTCTAGTGGTTAGAAAGCCCAAACAGCATGGCGCTGGCATTGGAAGCAGGTTTCACAACAGACAGCCTCACATAGTAGGAACATTTGCAAGAAAGAGAGAGGGATCACATGACGAGAGCTAGGAAACAAGAGCTGGGAAAGTCAAACTCCTTTTAAAACAATTAATATTCTTTTTTCAGTTTTTCACTTAGTAATTGTACATCTTTATAGGGTACACTGTGGCATTTCAGCACATGTGCATTGTGTGATGATCAAATCTGGCATGTATCACCTAAAACAGAATGGATCAATTCTTTGTGCTGAAGACATTAAAAATCTTCTCTAATAGTTCTTTTAAGTATTCAATAGCTTTTGTCAACTATGGTTATTCTGCTCTGTTATAGAATATTAGAAGTTGTCTCACCTCGCAACTGCCGCCCTGGTCCTATTTCCCATCCTCTCTATCTCTAGCCCCCCCATGTTCCCTCCCTGGCCTCGGGTGTCTGCCCACCCATTCTGTTCCTTATTCCTCTGAGATCAGCATTGTCTCTCATACAGGTAAGAATGTGTGGTATTTGTCTTTCTGTATCTGACTTATTTCATTTAACACAAAGTCCTCACATTCTTATCATGATGTTACAAATGAGTTTCCTTCTTTTCGTGGTTGGACAATATTTCACGTGTATGTATACCACAGTTCCTCCATCCACTCATCAGTCAAGAAGCATCTGGGAAGGTCTCCTATATTGGTCATGTGAATAGGGATGTGATAAATGTTCAAACTCAGATGCTTCCTCCACATACTGACTTCATTTTCCTTTGGAGAGCTGGTAATGGGTTTGCGGCATTCTATGCTAGTTCTATTTCTATGTATTTGTGAAACTTCCATAGTGTCACTAATGTTTGTACCAACAATGTATGCAAGTTCCTCCTTTTTATATCCTTGACAGCAAATATTGGCCATTTTAACTTAGGTGAGATGACATCTCATTGCGGTTTTGATTACATTTACTTGATGATTAATGATGTTAAACTTTTTTTCATACATGTGTTGGCAATTTAAATGTTCTCTTTTGAGAAATGTGTATGTAGTCATTTACTTGTTTGTAAATTAGATTATTTGTTTTATTTTGCTGATGAGTTGTTTGAGCTCCTTAAATAGTCTAAAAATTAATCTTTGCTAAATGAATAGTTTGCATACATTTTCTTGCATTCTGTTGGTTGTCTCTTCTCTCTATGGGTTAGTTCCTTTGTCATGCAGAAGCTTTTTAGTTTGATGGAAATCTATTTGTGAAGTTTTGGTTTTGTTGCCTGTGTTTTGAGGATATATATATATATATATATATATACTTTCCCCAAACCTATGTCTTGAAACATTTCTAAGTATCACCTATCATTAATTTCAAAGTTTTGGCCCTAAATTTAAGTCTATAATCCATGTTGAGTGAATTTTGAATTTTGTGTATGGTGGGGGATAGAGGTCTAGTTTCTTTCTTGTGTATATGGATACTCAGTTTCCCCAGCACTATTAATTAAAGAAATGTTTCTTTCTCCAATGTATATGCCATTTGCCTTTGCTGAAATTCAATTGGCTGTAAATATCAGGATTTATTTCTGGTTTCTGTACTCTGTTTCATTGGTCTATGTGTCTATTTCCATGCCAGTGCCACAGAGTTTTGGTCACTGTAGCTTTGTAATATTTTTTCAAGTCAGATATTGTGATGCCTCTACCTTCGTTGTGCTTGCCCAGGACTACTTTGATTATTTGAGATCTTTTATGGTTTCATTTGAATTTTGTGATTTTTTTTCTAGTTCTATGTCACTAGAATTTTGATAGCCATCACACTGAATGTTTATATTTCTTTGGATAGCATGGACATTTTAACAGTGTGGTATCTCCCAGTCCATGGTAATGGAATGTCTTTCCTTTTGTGTGTGTGTCCTCTTCAGTTTCTTTCATTGGTGCTTTGTAATTTTCATTGCTGGAATCATTCATTTCCCT
>PVJX010011704.1:0-52735 GCA_004027295.1 Dolichotis patagonum | reverse complement strand
ATTTAAAAGTTTTGAGTTTGGCCAGAAAGCTGTTCACTGTTAAAATAGAGCTGAGATCTCAATTGCTGAGAAGGAACAGAAAAATAAAAAGATGGCCTGTGGGCATCACAGGAAGAGGCAGAGGTTCTCCACCTTTTGCAGCCTCAAAACTGCAAAAGTGAAAGATTCCGCTTGGAGGAGAAAGCTGCAAAGCACCATGGTCCAGAATGGCATCAAAGGCCAAATGAGATTCCAAAATGGCAGTTCTGAGGTTAGTAAGGCTTCCACCTCAATTTCAGAGGGCTGGGGGGGGGCAGGTAGTGTGCCCCTGAGAGGGCAGTGGGTGAAGCTGTGAATATGAAGCTAAAGGTTCAGTGGAGAACCCAGAAGTTTGGAAAAGCCAAGAGCATGGATCATCTAAGGAAAGCTACAAGGAGTGAGCAGAGCAGGCCTAAGACAGAAAGCCCTGGAGCTAAAACCCCTGGAAGTGCTGTGCTGTGGAGGCCCTCAAGCCTTTGGTATCGGGGATCGAACTCATGACCTCGAGCTTGCCTGGCAGGCACTTAAGCCACTGAGCTAAATCCCCAAGCCTTTGGGGCTCACAACCAGATTGCTTCAGATGCTGGATGTGGAACTCCAGGACTAAATGTTGGCCTGCCTGATTTTGGGCTTCCTTTGGTCTCATTTCTTTGTATCCCCCTATTTGTACCCTTTGGAAAGGTAATGTTTATCTTGTGTCATTGAATGTTGGAAACGTTTAACTTTGTTTTCATTAGTACAGTAGCTCACAGCTAAGAGTTTGCCTTATATCTCAGAGGTGACTTGAGACAACTTTTCAGCAATTCTGAAGCTTTTAGGACTTGGGCTACTCTTAGAGATGGGCTAAATGTCTTTTGCATAAAGGATGTATATATGTCTTTGAGGGGTCAGGGGTGGTATGTTGTGGTTTGTTTAAATGTCTCCCCAAAACCTCATGCAGTCATGGAGGTGGCTGAGTTGAGCGTTTGTGATTGGTTTGTTGTCTCGTGCTGGGATTAGTGGTATGAGTGGTGCACCTCCCTGGGGTGGGTAGCTGGCATATAGTATAAGGGAGAGAAGGAGGCATGCTTTTGCCCTCTTCATTCCTGTTGCTTGTGACCACCATGAATGCCACCCTGCCTTGGGACCAGCTCAGTATGGTTAGAAACTTCCCCAGACTGTAAGCTAAATAAACCTTTCCTTCCCTAATTTTTAGCATTGGGCATTTTATCTCAGCAATATGAGGAAAGTAACCAAGACAATCTTATTTGAAATCCTGTATCTTTCTCATTGCTTTGTTTTGTTAGGTTTTATTCTATTTTATCTTGCTTGATTTTATTGTATCTGATGGCATGAGCAGCTATTTCAAAGATAACAATATATGTCATGGTAGCCATTTTGGTTTTACTGTTGTCTTGTTTTGAAGTCCTGTATTGCATTCATTGTTTTGTTTTTATTGGTTCTGTTCTGTTTCTCTTTTGTTTGATTTTTCTGTGTCTGAGGGTATGGGCAGCTCTACTGAAGACAGCAGGAAGTATCATGTTGACCACTGTTGATTTCCCATTGTCTTATTTTGAAGTCTGTGTCACTTGCACTGTCTTGTTTTGGTTGGCTTTGTTCTGTTTTGTTTTGCTTGGTTTTATTCTTTCTAAAATAAAAGTTCAAAAAAGAATTGAAGATCTAACTAGTAAAAGAGAAACACTAATTCTACTGAAAGAGAAAATAGAACTCTTGAAAACATGGGCAATTGGAACTATTATAAAGAAACAACAAGTTGGAACTCATCTTACTGAAAAGCTTTTGAAAAGCAAAAGAAAACACCAGAGTTAAAGGACAACCCATAGAGAGGGAAAGAAATTTTGCCAGCTGTTCCTCACACAAAGAACTAATATGTAGACTGTATAAAAAACCAACCCCCCCTCAATCTCCCAAATTTAAAGACCTAATCCAAAAATGGACATCTGAAATGAATAAGCTTCTCAGATGAAGAAGTAGAAAAAGCAAATAAATATAAATAAAGTTCTACATTACTGGTCATTTGAGTGATTCAAAATAAAACAACACTGAGATGCCCTCTCTCTCCAGAAAGAATGGCAATTATCACAAAATCAGTCAATAATAAATGCACGTGAGGCTGTGAGGCAAAAGGAATCCTTCCTCACTGTTAGTGAGAGTGTAATCTGGTGCAACTGTGGAAAACAGTGTGGAAATTTTTCAAAAAACTAAACCTAGAGGTTCCATCTTATCCAGATATTTCCCTTTTAATGTCTTTCTGAAAGAATTAAAAACATCATACCACAGTGTAGATGTACACACATGTTTAAAGAAGCACAATTTGTAATAGCTAAATCTTGCAAACAGATCAAATGCCCACAAACTGATGAATGAATTTAAAAAAAAAGATGTGAGGTTTTTCTTATAGAATGACATAAAGCTCAGCCATAAAGAACAATAAGCTTGAGACATTTCTATTAAGTAAAATGAGTTGGACATACACGTGTAAACATCACTTTGTTTCTCTGGTGTGAAAAATTGAAAATGTAAATAAAGACCAAAATGTATATTAGGTATTGTTATTAATTGGGTATTAGGAAGAAAATGTTCAACTGGGCAAGGAAACCAGGGAGGTGGGAGGAAGAAAGAAAGGAAAGGAAAAGGAAAAATATTGAGAAAAGGAGGAAAAAAATGGGAAGAAAAACCTTCTGTAATTAAGGAGGGGAAGAGAGGTTGAAGGGAGGGTTGGAAATGGGAAAAAAAGAATCAAGTTATAGCACAAGTCATGTAAAAGAACGGACTCCTTATGACAAATGTGATAATCATGTATATCTTAAGTGTATCAATAAATTTAATAAAAATCTGGTACTTATAATCATCAGCATATTAACTTAGTTTTTATACCTGGGTATATAATCAGTTTTCTAACCACGTGTTTCATCTTCTTTACTCGTCCATGCCTAGAGACTCCTTCAGACCAACTGAGGCTGTGCTGCGAGCTGTAGTTTCTCTAGTTTCATGTTATTATAACATTATTGGAGTTTCCCTCTCCCATTGTGCTGTCATATTAAAAGAAACAAAAATTTCCTCTATGTAAAATGATATCCAGTATTATCATTCAGGTTATGGGACCCAATTGTGGAGCTTGGTAAACATTTTCAGCTTGGTTTGGTAAAAAAAAATGACTAATTTCTTCTGAGAACCAGAAAAAGCACGTTGAACAAACAACAAATATGCATATTAAGCCATGGAACATCCGTTATCTACCTAATTGGTCAACCCCAGTGCAAAGTAGGAGCAATTTTATCTTCTTGGCCTTTCTATCATCATTCCAACCCATGAATGCCTGAATCAGCCCAAGGCATGGCAAACTCCAAGCTGGTACACACTTTGTATTTGGATCTACTATGGAGCAGAAACTTGTCCCGCCAAAATGTGCTGTGATGCTGCCACTCTAGGGAAAGGTGACAGCACCACATTCCTCCTGTAGATATTTCAGGAAACATGCAAGAGAAACTTCTTCACGACCCCTGCCTAATTAGTCCATGGAGTGGAGAGAAACAAGAGAATACAGGCAGCTTTCTCTCTATACGACCTTGCTATTCTAGATGCAGTGGGGTCAGAGACCAGACAGTGGGTGAAAGGAGATAAGCCATAGAAGCACTCAGAGCCACCGAGTTTGAAGGTGGTAGGAGGCCGTGTATGTGGGGGCTGGAATTCCTAGTCCCTGGTGTGTGCTCTTTTATCTTACTGAACACCACTTACCAAGCAAAAGTTCAAAATGAAATTGTAACAATTTCAACACGGTGATCAGAGAACATTAAACTACAAATGCAGGGACCTTTGAGACTGTAGCCATCCATGAAGCTGTCATAGTACCTGTTATAAAAGATGAAAAGGATACTCACCTGTGTCCCGCTCTTCATTCATCTCAAGGCAGAGTGGCAGCTGTACTGTAGTTCACAGGAAACTAATAAGGTGTTAGTGGAAAGAATGCGATGCTGAAGAATAGGGAATGAGCAGGTGTTAGAGTAAGGCCCACGCAGTGGAACAGACGGACAAGAGTTATGACCGCACTGCATTCCATGAGAGAAAACACTAAGTCTGGCTTTCATGGGGTGAGACTCAGAGCACCAAAAACTGTAGTGTTATAAATATATGTACGACTGTGATCATATTCAGAGAATATTCACGCTAGAACTCTGCTGACACGGCTACCTCAGCATTTCCTCTGCTCTGTTCGCTCATTAGCAGTTGACACCTGGAAGAGTTCTCTTTTGTTCTAAAACCCCCGGCATGTGCTTGGCACATGGGAAGTGCTTGGCAAATGTCAGCTGAAAGAATCAATATGCACCCACACGTGTTCAAACATCACATTCAAGGTAATTCAGTCTAGTTAATATTCTACTTTGTTTAATTCTGAGTACTATGAAAATGTTTTTACTTTTTTTCTTTGCTAAATTTTGGAGCTCAGTAAAAATGTACAGGTTGATCTAGTCAAAGAATGATTAGGTCCTTCTGGTAGCCAGAATAATTCTAAAAAACAGCAATTAAAAAAACTCCTCATGTGCATGTTAAATTTTGGAACATTCATTATGATTTGGGGTGCACATGCATATATGAGTGAAGAGAATGCTACACTGACAAAATAACTGGCAGGTACTCTGACAGTCACTTATCAAATTCTGTAGTGTTTTAAAATCATTTAATCATAGAAGCAAGTTTTTCTGGAGAATTTTCTCAATAACTTTCTAATGCATAAATTGTAGTGATTAAGCAGAAGTAAACTATGAATATGGAGAACATAGACACATGACACATTCATCCTTTTTATTTCCATTTCCCCTCCTTTCCCTTCTTCTTCCATCCCTCCGTCTACTTCTGTCTTGGTTACTTTTCTCTCATAGCTGGGACAAAATACTCAACACACAAAATGAAGGCAGGAAAGACTTATTTAGCTCCCAGTTTATGGAGGTTTCAGTCCGTAATCTGTTGGCTATAAGGCCATGGCACCAAAGCAACACTTCAAGGCCGCAGGCAGCAAAAGCAACCAGAGCAAAAGGAGGGAAAAGCAAGCCTCTTTTCCTCCCTTATATTGCATGCAGGCCACCCCCCAAGACCCCGCAGGACAGGTGTAGCACTCATAAAATCTCTGTGCCCTCCTCTCCTACAGGATGAGGATATTTGCAAAGTAAAGATCCTGGCTCCCTGTTGAGTCTCTTAGCTATACTTCCAAATTTCTCAAGTTAACACAATGTATCAACCGTAACACCTACTCATCTGTATAAGGTTTCTGCCACTGTTCCTTAACCTCTCTCTCTTTTATTTTGCTCCCTATATTATTTACGCTTTAGGTTTAAGAGAAACTATGTGCTGTTTAACCTCCGTGTCTGATTTATTTATTTCTCTCAGCATTATGGTCTTAAGGAGTATCTGTTTTTCTACTAATGACTTAAATTTATCCTTCTTCATGGCTGAATTATGTATATGCCACCTTTCCACTATGATATGATATTTTTAACTCTTCTGGGAAGATATCTAGAAGAATTGTAGATGGTTGAAACTTCTGGTTTTAGATTTTTGAGGAATCTCTCTACTGATTTTTATAGTGGTTGAAATAGTTCACATTCCAACAGATATTACAGAAACAATCCTTTTCTCCCACAACTTTGCCAGCACATTTTTTTGTTTCGAGCTTCTGATGATAGCCATTCTTTCTAGCGTAATCTAGAAATCTAGCAACCAGATTTTTGAGGAATCTCAGTGTTGGTTTTATTTGCATTTCTCTAATGACTTACGATTTTAACATTTTTTTGCGTAGTTATTGGTCATATATACTTCTAAGAAGAATCTGCTCATTTGATTTGCTTGATTTTGGGGGTCTTTTATTGAGGGGCATGTTTTTGAGTTCTTCATGTATTTTACATATTAAACTTCCTTCCAAAGAGTAGCTGGCAAAATTTTTTCTTCCGTTCACTCTGCTGATTGTTTTCTTTGCTATCTAGAAGTTTTAAAATTTAATACCACCTCATTTGTTGATTCTCTGTGTTAAGAAAAGTGAAATTGAGATTCTGTTCAGAAAGTCCTTGCTTATGCCTTTGTTTTCAAATGAGTTTTACCCATTATACTTTCCAGAGGATTGCTTTTGTCTCCATATTTAAGTCTTTGATGCATTTTTGTTTTATTTCAGTATAGAATGAGAGATATAAGTTTAATATATCTTTCTGCATATGGATAATCAATTTCTCCAGCACCATTTGTTAAAGAGGCTATCTTTTCTCCAGCATATGTTATTGGATCTTTAATCAGAGTTTATCTAGCAGAATGTTCCTGCAGTTGTTTCTACACCCTAAATTCTACTCTATCGATCTGCATATGTTTTTTGGTACCACTTTTATGCTGTTTTTAATCATCATCACTTTATAATATTATTTGAGATTCAGAACTGTGTTTCCTCTTGCTTTGTTCTTGTTGCTCTGAATTACTTCTGCTATTTTGGGGTCTCTTTTGGTTCCATATAAATTTTATAAATATTTCTCCTACTTTGGTGAAGAATGTTTTTGGTATTTTGACTGGGATTTCATTGAATCCATAAATCAGTTTTGAAATACATGACCATTTTGACAACATTGGTTCAGTCTAGCCAGTAACAGGGGGTGTCTTTCCAATATCTGGTGTTCTCTTCAATCTCTTTTTTCAGAATAATATAGTTTTCATTATAGACAACTTTTAGTTTCCTGGCTAATTGCTAAGTAGTTTTTTTTAAAGCTATTTTGAAAGGGAATGTTTTCCTATTTTCTTTGTCGGTGTGTTTAACCCATTTCTTAAGTCTTTACCTTGAGAGATAATATAGGTGAGATATAGGAGAGAATGTTGGGGAAAGATATTTTACACTTCCTATTTTTATGTGTCTACTGAGGCCCCACCTTTTAGATGAATGGTAGTGACAAGGATAGTAAATTGAGCACACCTCTGAGGCTTTTATTTCCTATAATAAATCTAGTCTGAGCAAGAATTCTGAATGTGCCATGTTTCCTATGGTGGTCTCAGCCTCTTCTTTTCTCTCTTTACCTGACTTGGGTACCTAGTGCCTTCTGCTATTCCTGGTCAAAATGTGTTCTCAAGGTGTTCTGAATAATGTACGTAATCATAGGTCAGCAGCTGTTCAAAGTCAAATTCTGAGCTTATTCATTATTAAAAGTTTTAAAAATCACATTCTCTTTCTGAGTTTCCATTTTATCATCCTGAAGATAAGTATATTGATATCATGTTGTGAATTCTACATGTTTATCAGGTCAAATCTATTCAAATGTGAGCTATTTAAATATTTTATAAGTAGACCAAGTGATCATGCCTTATGAGTTGAGTTTTCTGTTTCCATATTAAATCTGAGAGAGAATAGTTACCTTTAAGCTTTTATCAAATAAAAAAATAATAGAATTTAGCAAATACCGCATAGCATGTTCAAATAAGTGTACATAATGCATAACAAGATTCAAGAAAGAAAACACTACAACATGTATGTAGCAACCTGCTGTTTTCAAGTCTTAGGGCTTTCTGATTTTTAAAGTTTTAGACTCTAAGCTAGGGATAGAGATTATTTTTTACCAGGACTTTAATGGTGCAGCCAAAGTATTAAGTGGAAGCCACAAATTCACAGCCATCATCCCATACATTCAGCTCCCTGCTTTTGAATGTGATTGATTTAGCAATTATGTTTTCATGCTAAAAGACTATTGACCAGTTGGGACAGGTGTGAAATGTTAACTATTTATATTTTAAAATGAACTGAAGATGAACATCTCTGTCATCCTTACAGCTTGCCTGTATTGATTATGCCTGAGGCTTTGCTGCTGTGGGTTTTATAACCAAAGCATTCTTTGATGTCTATGTGAATTGATGAAAGACTCGAATGTAGTAATATCAGTGTAAAATACTGCTTTTGATTACAAGATGATGTGTAATGCAAATACAATGTTTAAACCTTAGAAATGAGGTCTATTATTTGAATTATTTAAAGGTAGGGCACTATACCTGATCAAAAACAAAACACATCAAAAATCGCATAATTTTATGATTGAAATTTCATAAAATTGCCTTAGTTTGACCTTCTTGATATAATATATGGAAACACTTTTCTCTTCCTGTAAGGAAACCATTAAACGTTATACTTTAAATTAAACATTAAATTATCATTGATTTACCAGTCATTCCTAATTTAATGCAGTTGTTTATTATCTAGGAATCTACAAAAACATTTAGATTGCTCTAAAGATGTTTTTATTTCTTTAATGTTCAAGGAAGTTTAATGTTCAAGGAAGAGATTCTGATGTTAATTCTTGGAATTGATACCTTTGCTCTATATATTTGCCTACAAGGAAGATAGCACACTCAAATAGGGTAATAAAGGATAGATAGTTAAATAAAGGAGCAGTTTACAAAGGTATACAAGCTGAGCTAACGAAATCAGTAAGAGATTCTATGCCTCAGGACTAACAACAGTAGGAAGATTCTACCAGTCAAGATTAGAAGGGAAATGGGCATTAGAAATCACAAAGAAATGTCACTGTCTTGAGCTGTGGCTGTGATCATAGAAGAGGGATGACATACAGGTGATCTGGTTTGAGGGAAAGTGACAAAGACATTGCCAACTTGCAGCCTAGTAAAGATTAACCTGAGAATAAACACTCTGACCCACTCTTCTTTTCAAAGGAGACTCTCCCCTAATCCTTCAATGGGTCAAATCCAGGAATTCAGAGGGGCTGTGCACAGAATGGATGAAGAAGCATCGAGTGTGAAGGTGGAGGAAGACAGAAAGCAAATTCGACATTTCATTGTGTCAAAAATATTTCACCCCCTGCAGGATATTTTCCCTTGAGAAAAAATATGCTAAGTCATAGTTGCAGATACGTAACTTCACTTCTTCATGCTGAATTTTTGAATTATACTTTTGTCTTTTGTCTCCATCTCTGTTTACAAACATTTTAATCATACCCTATTTAAGGCACTGGACCTGTTCCAACTTTTTAAAAACCATGTCTTGAAGTGGTCATTTTAAGAAAAATTCCAGTACCACAAACTTGATTCTATCTCATAGCATAACATGATACCTAAACATGAATTTGTAAGGAATATGTTTTTCTGTCAGTTGTTTTAAAGGCTGTACTCATCAGCTCAGACAAATATTTAACTGAAATATGGATTATATTTGGGGAACAGGGAGATGTTCTGGTTTTTCAGAATGACTGGTGAAATACAAATAATGCGTTTCTATAGATGAGTTTAAAAGGCTAATTAACTTTGAGTGTTTGTTGTTCTGTCTTGCAGAAGACAATTCATGGACACATTACTTCCATATTAAGGGTAGAATTAAGTGATGTCAATGAAAAACAAATACCCACTAATGAATATACAGATAGACACATCTTAGTTGAGTATTCTAAAAAACACTCAATGTACAGGATTAATTGAGCTTGTAGAGTTGACATAAGATGATATCCTGTGTATTCTGTTGATGTCATTCTAATGATTAGACTGTATCTTGTACAGGACAGTAACAAGAAAAAAGTTTATTTCACCTTTTCATTGACATCTAAAATCATATCTATTTTCTCCTTGATCTTGGAGGAGAGACTAACAGCAGTAGTTGTTTTCCTTCTTTACTCTCTGAGAAAGTTGCTCTGTTTTTCTTGATTTTGATGTGGTGATCACCAATTCTTTGTAGTTGGTGGTGATAGCTATAACTAGCATTTGACAAAATGCTGAACTGCAAACTAACAGTAAAATAACAACTGAAGTTATTTGTATTAAGTCTAAATTTAGTGATACTGCAAAGAGCAGGGATAGCTTTTGTGTAGCTCAGATACTTCACTATGTTGGAGTCCTTTTCTTGTATATAATGAGCTTAAAATTTTGAATTATACACTAGTTCTTTAAAAATATTTTAATAGGTATTGCCTCTACAGAATGGGTATAAAGGAATCTCATCATCACCTAAAAACACAATAAAACTATTGAAGTAAAATGCTACAAATGCTTTCTATGAGAATTAAAAATTAGTGCACTGAGGTCTGAAAAAATAAAATGACATGGTCATAGTACAAAAATAGGTGTATCCAAGTGTGTCAATGAGCCCATTCAGTCATGGGTAGGATATTCGCTCTGCTGAGTCCCTCTTATGAGGCAGTCATGAATTAAGCAGTAAGCTTGTCTCTTGTGGATAATACATCAGTCTGGGGTGACAGAGCAGCTTGATAATCTGGTGCTTGATGCAATATGTAGAAAAAAATGTTATATATAAAAAAATAACAAAACTTTACCACCTTATCATTATATATTCTACTACTATTACTTATTCTAAACATATCTGAGAAATATGTATAATAATAGTTTAAAGATTATTAATATTAGAATCCACACATGGATTAAATTCTATGTTTAACAATGCTAGTGGAAGAATTTTGGGTTGTATCAGTTGTCAGAATCTATTTCATCAGCTGTATCACTGGTCTCATGTAGTCTCTGTGAATATTCAATGAAATAATGTCTTTGAGAGTGCCTAGAACAAAGTAGAGATGCAATAAATTTTAGTTAAATGCTTTTTGCCTTTGTTTTTACTTTCTTTAAATACAGAAGCCATGAAAAAAATATTAGAGCAAATTAAGATTTAAAAGACTACTAAGCAAACGGAGTTCGTATGGAAGGTGTAGAAGTCCAAGAGGAAGTGCCGTTAGCAGACTAGGGGAAAGGAGAACAAGACCACGCCAGCAAGCAAGCAGTACACAGTGTGGCAACTAGGGGGTCTCCTTCTGAGGGTTGCAGTCAATGATGATCCCCTGTGGTCTTGTTCTGAAGTCCTCTGTCATTTACATTGTTTTGTTGGGTTGGGTTTTATTCTCTTTTGTTTTGTTTGATTATGTTAAATCCAATGGCAGGAGTAGCTATTAGAAAGATAGCAAGATATATTATGGTAGCAATTTTGGTTTTACTGTAGGCTTGCTTTGAAATCTTTTATTGCATTCATTGTTTTGTTTTTATTGTATTCTGTTGTTTGATTTTTACTATGTCCAAAGTTATCTGCAGCTACTCTGAGGACATCAAAAGGCATTATAGTACCTATTGTTGATTGTGTAATGTTTTAAAGTACTATATCTCTTACACTGGTTTGTTTTGATTAGTTGTATTCTGTTTTATCCTCTTTAAAATAACATTTTAAAAAATAGGAGCAAGAGGAAGCTAACCCAACATTTCCATTTGTTTATTTATTTAACAATTACATGTTTAATATTTGCTTTGTGCCTGGTGTTGATATAAGCACTGTGCAAATGTTAACTCACTTAATTTATCTGCACAAGAACTCTATGAATTAAGTACAATTATTGTTTCCAATTTTTTAGGTGAGGAAATTGAAACATAAATAGATTAAACAACTTGCCCAGACTCATACAGCTAAAATACCATACTAAAAATACTAGTTGAAGGCATTCTGTTTCCAGGGTCCATGCTCTTCACTGTCACATATGCTATTTACTTATGTGAGGATGGTGATCAAAATGCATAACATTTACATTGGTATGTGTCATGCATGTTTCAAGCAACATGCAAGTTTATGAAGCAGTAGGACATGGCTATTAGTCTGTCTCACAGATGAGAATATGAACCATAGAGCTTTTATGCAACTATGCTAACTCAGAGTAAAAGGATTAATGAATGTTTGCTTAGACAAAATGTGTTTTTATCAGGATCATGCACATTTGAATAGATGAGGTCCTGCTTTTGTTCAAGTGTTAACTGTGTTTGTAATATGTATTTGATGATCACATTTACATAAAAAAGCTAGTTGGTCTAGAATGCTAATATATTTTTGGCCTTCTGAAAATGTTCATTGGTCACTGGCAAAGACAATGTACTTGCACTCGGTAGGATACTGTTGCTATAGTAACCTGCTCCTGTGCAAAACCCCTGCCATCCTCTCCTTGTAGTACCCAGCACTCCATTTTTGCCCTAACTGTGTGCTTGAATGTATGCCACTGAAGGATCACTTTATATGCAGCTATAAATTCCACCAGATCAATAATAAGTCCCACTGAGCTCCTAACAGGCTTCCTTGTACCTTTTCTTCTCATCAAATAATTTGTTTCTACTAACAGTTTATCTTATGATACCTCCCTTTGCCTTCAATTCTCTTCTCCTGCCCTCTAACTTTTCCTCTTACTGCTACCCTCATTACCTTACTGGAACACAGCTTGGCATTTTTCCAGTTTCTCTGTTTTCAAATCTCTACTATGGAATGATGTCCAAATGTCTTAATGTGACAAACCATCTAAAATAAATTACAGATAGAGGGTATGATGTGCTAGTAATAAACAAGGATGTATAGAATATCAGTGTTGAATAATAGCTTGATTTATTTGAGATTATAAGTATTACTAATTTAAAAGAAGCTAAAATGATGATTTTCAAATACATTATTCATTCAGAATAGTAACAACTAACCATGAGTTTAACTGTATGTTATATTCACAAATTATTCTTACCTCGTAGGTTGCATAACATAGTGTAATAAATATTTATCTTGAGAGGAAAAAAAGACTGTGAAATTTTAGGGTTTAACCTTTCAGAAGATAATTTTAATCAAGTAATACAGTACAAATAGTGAGTTGACAATAGATATTTAATAGATAAATAACTTAAGCATTGTATCTAATTCAAATATCACTCTACTTAGAAATTGTGATTAGATATTGAGGGCAAGTTTTTATATCTTTGGAAAATGCTTCTACAACTTTTTACAACCCACACTCCAACCCTAGCTGTGAAATTGTTGCTCAGCTTGAATTCTCCACCCATAGAACAAATCATTTTCATAAAATGGAGAAAAGGAACACGCACCCCATCCTGTTCCCAGCAGAACTACACAGTATAAACTCATGCTACAGGGTTGCAAATAGTCCAAGCTATTTTAGAACGACAGCGTCTATTTTTCATTTTGAATTACTGCAATTTCAGTAGCAGCTGTTGCACTGAAAATTATAATGGTCAACATTTAATCAACACAATGTTTTTTCCCCTTCATCAATCCATCATTTGCTTCAGTTACCATAAAAATGCTCAGACTTTGGCTGGTGGTTAGAACTTTGAAAGCTTCATTACAATCAGGCTCGACCCACTGATCTCTCATTATTTCCCACTACTTCCTCACATGCATGCTGGGCTCTGTTCCAGCCGCTCCTTTCCAAACACAGCAGCCTCCTGCTTCCTGCCCTTACTTCGCACTTCTAGAAAACCATCTGTTTCCCCCTCCACTCAGTACAAACACTGTCTTTTTAGATATCAAAAGCTAGTCTCACCTCCTCAAGAAAGTTATCTTCAGTATGCTAACTTAGCTTCAAATGTTTATTTCCCGAACATCTCTAGATTCCCATAAGCCTTTTCATTTCACTTCTCATTGAATATTATCCAGTGAAATGATTGCCTCGTACGCGCCTTGGTCCTTCGTTGTATTATAACGGTGTTTCAACACATGAGGAATCTTGGTATACCATTGTGTGTAAACGGAGTAACATTTATCTATCTTCCTAAAGTGTTTTCGTAGCATTTTATTTTACCAGTTTATTCTCACTGTGTAGTCCTTGCACTAAAGTTATCGATGCATGTCTCAGTGTTTCTGGGAAGCAACTTGGGTTTATTTATCTTGTCTTTACGATGATTCCTCGATCACCTATTCTGCATCAAGCACAGAGTGCTGAGCACTGGAGAAAACAAAATAAGAAAATCTCCCTTGTCAAAAAGCACAGAGACCAGTGATTTGAGGGGAATAAAAAATAATCACATGGGATGAAATGGGTGCTGCAGCAGGTTCTAACAAAGGCTGGAGGAGCTCGGAGGACGGAGCCATTGACCTTGTTCAGAGTGCGGGGGACATAACGATTGAGGTGGAAATGGAAGCAGGAGCAGGACTTCCTCAGTGATGAGACAGTCCAGGGAAGGACATTTAAATCTCTTATACAAACTTACAAAAACAGAGAGCAAAGCATGGTGTGTTGAGTAGAGAGAAAGCAATATGGTAAGAAAGGAGGGAGGAAAGAGTGAAAGTCATAATAGTGGGTTGGGATCTGAAGGCTGATTGTTAATGAAGATGCTCTGGTCAAAGCATTCTTGAATTTGGCTATGCATCGTTACTTGGGAAACAAACAAGAAAATATCACAAGTCAGACTGCACAGTCAGAATCACGGAACAAGGAGTAAAGACATTTCAAGAGATCGACATTTCAATCACTTTCTTCCTCCTGCGTATTTTGACATGGAACAATTTCAGTTTTCAGGTTGCCTCCCCATTCCCTTTTTAAAATGCACCTCTATGCGTATACTGACATATAAGTCTACAGAAAGTAATACATGTGATGTTACCTTGCATTTGATACATGCAAAGCACTCTACAAACATTGCTTGATTTCATAGGCCGCTCCTACATTTCATCTGTGATAGAAATGATTGAGCACCAAGAGGCTCATTAACGTTGTCAACTGCATAAGATTGCTTAGGAATGGAGTTAGAATTTGAAACCAACCAACCGGGCTCCATGTTCTTAGCTCTAATGTTATGCACAGTTACTCTGCTAAGCACAAAATAGAATTTGTCACCACCTTAGGTTATGGACAAACTTTCCAGGTTGCACACACCCAAGTGGAGTTTTCAAAAGATTCGTACCTAATAGGGAGGTAAACTGAAAAACACGATAAAGAGAAAAACAGTAAATGAAGACACACACAAATTGTTCTTTGCTCCAACTAAGCTAACGCTTGGACAAGCAGCCCATAGTATTTTCTTTGACTCTGGCATGAAGTTGTGTGCCGATCAAGATTTTCCTCTCAGTGTCCAAGACTCTGTACCCAGACAAGGAATCTCGAGCCAAGTACCTGGAGGGGACTACAGCACCAAGACCGGGACTTTGAGAGCAAGTGTTCCAAGAGGGTTTGTCAAGAAATAGCTTGCAGATTGGACTCATTATGGAGAACTTCGTGTGTGAAAATCTTCCTATATTACCTACCATGTGTTTTACTTCAATACCTAAGACACGAGTTTTCTGTGTTAATCAAAGCAGTACAGTGTATCAGTTCACAGAATATGAAGTTTTGGCAATTCTGGAAAACAAGTATATACATTTTAACGGTTTCTCTTTGTTCCACTTTTTTTCTGATATGGTAGTCATATGTCACATGGTACATAAAGCCACATGCAACAGAAGAATGGAAGACACAGATTTAGTACTTTAGATTATTGATGCTGCTGAAAAAATTAAAACATTACTTGTGAGACAGATTTGACTTGTCACTGGTAATGGAAGCTCAGAAAGGAAGATTAGTAAATATTCTAATGTTTACTTCAAAATAATGTATTAAATGATTATGAATAAAATCATAAAACATCATAGTCCCTTAATGAATACTTTTTAAATGTTTTAGGATTTGGACTCAGATATTTAAATAGGATGACAGAATTTTTTCTTTGAAATATTCTCAAATTAACATAATATACTTACATAAAATACTGAATGAAATAGAGTAGAATTTTTTTATGTAATATTAACTTCAATGATAATCACAAAAAAGAAACTTCCAATTTACTATCTAAAATTTTTACTAAAATTTATCTTCATATGGGCAATAAATATGAGCTGCACTAAAAGAATATAGTCAACAGATCAATAATAAAACAGCAATAATTTTATTCACAGAAATATTTTTACTTTTTAGCAATAATTTAATAAAAATTGAAAATATGTTGATTTTGTTTGCTCATGTATTCCTTTCAATTTACTATATGAACATGTAATTGAGAATATTTTGAATACTAAATGGGCCTTAAAAACTCAGCTTGTGAACTGAAATAACTTAAGGCACAGAAACATAGATTAATAAAGGAAGGTTCTCATTTTTGATAATCTTGAAATCAAGAGAAAGTTTTTAAATATTATGTGAATGGACTCATTGTAAAGACTCCTTCTTATGATTAATATTGCCACACTTCATTCACTGACTTTGCACTTTTCAGCATGATTTCTTCCCTAATTCCACAGTGATGAGGTGCTTATGAAGGCCCATGACATCTGAAAAAAGACTTCATTTCCCAACCTTCCTTGCAGGAAAATGTGGCCATGTGACTTAGCTCTGACCAATGGGATATGAACAGAAGCACACTGCAGCTCCCCTTTCTTTTGTACTGTTTATTTCATCCCCTATTTGGAACCTGGATGTGTTGCTGAAACTGTGTCACATTAGTGGGAAGCCCAGGGTTGGTGACACAGAGAGCAGTAAGAAGGTTGGGTCTCTGGAGAGTTCGCTGAGCAATGCTGTGACATTACTTCTGTGTGACTTGCTTACAAGGCACTTTTTAATGTGAGAAAAAAATGTATTTTTAACTTGGTCTTATATTTCTCCATCTTTTGCTTAAAACAGACTTTATTAAAACAAATCAAAGACTAAGAAACTAGTTCACTTAACACACATTGCATCAAGAAAAATATGAAATAATTTATTATTGTAAAGCATAATGGAACAAATTCATCTATAATTTTAAAAAATTTTCATTTTAATCTTTAGTTTTCAAATTCAGACTAGGCAATACATAAAACCAACAACTCATTAAATACATATAGAGTATCATTTAAAAAGTTATGATGAAAAGTACAGCCCTATGACCACAACTAAAATTAATAACTGAGCAAACACTAGTATCATCAGTGCCCTTTACATGTTTATCCCTAAAGCATCCTAATTCTCTCTAGAGCCCAGAATCAATATTCTCCCTGACTTGGTGTCAATCAGTCAACTGCATTTTCTGCAAATCATGTCAGAAAAGGCTGCCTAATTTTCTTTTCTTAATATGTCACAAATGAAATCAGACCAGTCCTTTATTTTGAATACTGAAAAAAACTCCATGTAATTGGTTAATTCGTGTGATATGCAGAAGTTTTCTCTAAAGGTGAATGAGGCTTAGCATCTTTCTAGTTTCAAAATTCTTCAAATAATATTTATTGGGCCGTAGATTTAGCTCAGCAGCCTAAACGCTTGCCTTGCAAGCACAAGGTCATGAGTTCAATTCCCGGTACCAAAAATAATAATAATAATAATAATAATAATAATAATATTTATTGATTAGAGTAGTACTAACAACTCCTGTTCTGTGAGTAGTAACAAGTGATTTTGATTTGGCCTATTTAGATTGAACATTTAGGTGTGCTGTAAAACATGAGTTTGCTTTTAAGAAGGTATATCACCATAGCTTACATATCATTTTTGCCTTTTTCTGAATTGAAAGTAAGGATAAAAGTTACCATGGCATTTGTATTTAAATCCAGAAATATCACTTTCACCAACATTATTGAATACATGTTTAGAATATTTGTTAATGATTTTATCCAAATGACATAAAAATTATTGTTATTTGATTAGGCTTAATCTCCTAAAATAATGATGTATCTGCTCTATTCCATATTTTGCTCCATTTGTATCTTTTTTAGTTACCCAATTAAAACAGTGTAATGCTCTTTTATTAATCAAATTGTCATTGAGATTCATTATGTGAACAATATCACATCAATTTCTAATTTGGAATAGGTCATAAGCATTTGTGTTTAATGAAGCAGGAGACACGGTCGCCTAGGAGGCAACTTGATCTTATAAGACAGACACATTTGTCATTAAATTAAGCATCTCTTTGGTAATTTTCTGATAATAACTATCATTATTTGAATCTAGGTAGTTAATGTTTGTGTTTAAAATTGGTATTATGTAAGTTACTGATTCATGAAATAAAATCCAACATGTGCAAGGAAATGTAGGGAGGACATAAGAATTAATAAATTAAGGGAATATGTGATCTAAATTAATGGGCATGGAAATCATATAAAATTTGTTTGTAAGAACATCACTAAGCCAAAGCACTTTCTTTGTACTAGTGCTGAATTAGAGTTATTGACTTGTTTCAATAATCACTAAAATGATCTTCCTCTTTTTTAAAGAATATCAGCTGTTTAGATTGTATTAGAGATGTACATGCCTAGAGGTAAGAAAACATCTCTAAAATGTTCTGCATAAAAGGTTAATTCTGAGAGAAGAGACTTTAGGACTGTCACGAGCAACAGCATAGGCATTGCTGTGATGAAATTTATATTATCAGAGAATCATTTTGGTGGCTGTAAGTTACAGACTAACCAGTTTGGGTCGTTAAAACAAGTCTTGTGCCATAGATAATCAGCTGTTCTCTTTGTGGGTATCTATTCTATCTGGTACTCTAAAACTGCTCAGAAGTATTTTCTATTCTCTCAACATTCTAAAGAAATACATTCACCGTGAGACTGCCCTGTGATCTGCCTGTGGAGGAGGAAGAATTCTAGTATTAGATATTCTGGAGTGAAATCCTGATTGTCACCTATGCGAACCTCTGTGATCTTTGAGTATTTAAGTTCCTTGTACATCTTTCTCTTCATCAGTAAAATAGCAAAAAAATAGTACTATCTGAAAGACTGCTGTGAGAATTAAATGACATAACCTATTCTAAGCCTTTTGAACTATAGGGATATCAAAGTCATATCACAAGCACTAAATAAGTCGACAGTTTTATTGTCAAGTGAAATAATTTATAGATAGGTAAGGGAGCCCTAAAATGTTTAAGATATCAGAAGAAATCATAAGTACATATGACCTATAATCGCTAAGTGCTCTAGACACCTTCGTCTTAGTCATGATATGCTTCTCTTACAAAAATATTACATTTCACACAATACCTGGAGTTATGGCACCGGATATTTAAAAATTAAGCTACATCTTTATTTTGCTTGCTCTGTGCTAGAAACACTTTATAAACATTTCATGATGGCAGTATTTCAGAGCTCTGGAGTAAGATGTCTGAGCTATCCTAGGCTAGCTTAGGGATTGTGAGTGCTAAACATTGTTGGTTACCTGGTTAACTTCCTGGTTTTGGCGTGTCAGTTTAGCGAGATGAGACAGGATCTGAAAGTGCTGCTCCCTTCCTCATTCTAATGCCCTGCAGGTTAGTATGCATATAGAAAATACACATAGGGCCAGGAGTTTAGCTCAGCTGTGTAAGGGCCTGCTTGGCAAACGCGAGGTCGTGAGTTCTATTCCAGGTACAAAACAAACAAACAAGCAAAACAACAACAACAACAACAAAGGGCTGGGGGTTTAGCTCAGTGGCGTTGTAAGCGTCTGTAATGTTTTGGCAAAGGTGAGGTTTGTGAATTCGATCCCCAGTACCAAATAAAAAAGAAAATGCACATACAATGTTTCCACTTATTTCCATTTATTCATACATTTCATATTCTCCATGAATATTTTGTAATTTCAGCTTATTCCAAGTAAGTCAAAGATTACCGCTTCCCCATGGTTAACAGCTGAATTTCACATTAAAATGTGGCTTTGGCGACCACATTCATTACCCTACATGTCCAATAGAGGGCGCTGGTGGGCTTTCAACAGTGGCGATTCGGAACCCTATTGGAATATTAGGTTGATTTCAACTGTTCCCCTTGCTTGGAATAATTGAAGTGATGAACAAGATTTTTTTTTTCCTGATGAAAACAAAACCAGAAATATTAATGTAATATAATACATGACTATTTAAATAAGTATTTAAATGTGAGGTCTAAAAAATTTGGAAATGAATTTTCCCTTCTGTGGGCTTACTCTTCAATAGCCTACCATTTAAATTCTCACGAATATAAAATTAAAACTATTAGTTTATGTATAGAAAAATATTGAACCAGTTATATTTAGTATTTTGAACTTTTCATGTTAAAATGAAAAATATGTCCTTTATATTTTCATGTGCTAGAAATTCATTGAAGTCACTATTGCAGTAATACTAAAGACTTTATCAGACGTGATTACAAGGATATATTCCATACATTCAGTCCAATATTTATTTGTAATATAAATACACCCATAATCCCAGCACTCAGGAGGCTGAGACAGGAGGATTACTGTGAGTTCAAGGTGAGGCTGAACTGCATAGTGAAACACTGTCTCAAAAAACGAAGGAAAAAAATGTGGTGACATTTAAACTGTCATGTATAGCCACAGAAACAAAGTGGTTCTAAAAATATCTCAAATGATTATCTATTCACTTTGTATTTTTCATGGAATACTGTAGCATTTTGACAAGTTACAGTTTAGAAACAGTGTCTTTGGGATTTTATTTTTCTTGTGGTATGTAGTGCTGTGTTTGTAGTGTGTGTCGTGTATGTGTCTTATGAAAAACTGACAAAAGGCATGAAAAACTAACAATACGTGTTTAGGCCACATTAGTGATTCTTAGTCTGATAGTGTCTGAGGTTTTATGATACTGTCCAATATGGAAACAATCTTGAACCCAGATGTTGCAGTAGACTATTTTTCAGCTTTTTGTTTTATGAAAAGTAAAATAAATTTGCATAACCAAATAATAGGAGAATGACAATAACTATTATACTGTGTATCATTATACTTGAGCAAGTTACTCAGTACAAGACATAAACTAAAAAAATCCTACAAAAAAAGAAACATAATAATCAAACTTTCTTTTTTGTGTAATATAAACTATTAGTATAAATGAAGCAAATTAGCATATATATTACAATATTTTAAAACAATGGAATATCTAATTTTGGGAAATATTTGGCCTTCTTCCTAGTTTTTATTTATTTTTCTTCTATTTTGCTTTTTATTTGTATATATAAATATATACACTATATGCTGTTATCATATAAGAGAAAGCATGAAGTATTTGAGCTTGTATGTCTTATTTCACTGAAAATTATGTTCTAAGTTGCATCCGTTTACCTACAAGTGCCTCAAATTTATCTTTCCTTATGGTAGTGTAGTACTTTATTGTATATAAACATTATTTTCCTCATCCATTCATTTATTGGTGGACATATATGCTGTTTCCAAGATTACGCTATTATAAATTGTGCTGCTATAAACACATGTATGCAGTATCCTGGAATATTATGGTTTTTACTCTTTCAGGAAAAATACTTAGAAGGGAGATAATTGAATCAAATGGAATTTCTTCTAGTTTTTTGAAGAATCTCCACACTGATTTCCATAGTCGTTATACAAGTTTGCTCTTTCACCGACAATGCAGCAGAGTTCCTTTCCCCCCACATTCTCACCAGCATTTATTATCAGATTTTTGATGATAGCCATTTTCTCTGGAATAGTGTTGTTTTAATTGCATTTCTCCTTGATGATGATTTTTTTTTTGTATGTATTTATTGGTCGTTTGTATTTCTCAAAAGGGCTTACTGATTTTTGACTGAGTCATTTATTTTGGGGCGTCTAATTGCTGTGAGTTCCTTATATATTCTTGATGTTAGTCCTTTGTTGGAATAGCTAGCAATAATTTTTTTCCCCATTCTGTGGATTGTCTCTTTATCCTGTTGGTTATTTTCCTCACTGCAAAGAATTTTTTTAACTTGATACGATCCCTTTTGTGGATCCTCAGTGTTATTTCTTGTGCCACTGGGGTCCTGTTCAGAAAGCAGACATTTGTGTTTTTTGGACTGCATAGTATCTGAAGTACCTTCCTATATTTGAAATGCTTTTGGGGGATCTTATGAGTCTTGAATAGAGCAGAATCATTCTCATACTGCAGACATTTAAAATGCCATACATTCAATTTCCCTTCTGTCTTTGTAGTTGGGCATTGGAACTCCACTATTAGCATATTCTTGTCTCAAAGAGGGCTATGGGGGTCCACTGAGTTCAAAGAAGCAGCAAGTCCCGATCCTGTCACAACGGTAGTTCTTGGGGCAGCAGCACCCACAGTGCAGACGGCACCCTCAGACATCCGTGCATAAACGAGTCGCTTCATCGGATCAGTTCTGTGTGCGATTTGGGTTATTGTTACCACCTACATAACAAAAAAGCATGGTTCCCAGCCCTCCTATTCATTCTGCAAAATGTTTAGTGTTTCAAACTAACTTCAAGCGAAGTCAAATTTTGTTCCTATTCATTAATACATAATGGAGGCATACTTATCATTTTTCTTCTTAGCAAAAAGAATTTATAGCTCCATTTCCTCCATTATTTGAAGATATAAATAGTACAAATACAAGGGAAGCAGCCCAAGCAGTCAGATTGGTCATTAAAGGTACATTTTGGAGTAGCTTTTGAGCAAAATACAGTCATGAGGTGATTAAAACAGGCAATGAGCACGGAGCACTGGGTGAAGAGAGAGGAGAAAAACCTCTAACTCTTATTTAAAGTGAACGCTAAGCACGTTCACGAGCGCTGTGGAGGACGTGTCCTGGAACAAGAAAATGAACATGCAGTGGGACAAGACCAACACACAAAATGCTCAGTGAAAGTTAATATGTAATGAAAAAAGAAATGTAAGCTAATATTTTTTTCACTTTTCTTTTATGAAGAAATACAAAAGGATATTTCAAAATAAATATATAGTTTTATTGAATATTTCTTGAGTGTAAATGATAGATCTCATTAGTTTATATAGTTTATGTATTAGTTTATTAACAATCTCCAATATATTACTTTTTAAAAACAAACACACAAACTAGGAAAGAAAGAAAAGAAGGCTGGTGGGAAAAAAAGAGACAGGAAAAGAGGGGAGAGAAAATGAGGGAGAGATGACAATTGATAATTACGATGTTCATTCCTAGATTATCCTGAAATCAAAGGAAACTCTTAAGAATTGTCCTTTTTCTTTGGCCAGCGTTGACATCTCCTTGTACCCAGAGCTATAATTGTCAGGAAGTACTGGAATGTACCCTTCCTCTCCAAGTTTTCCTTTGCAATGCAGAGAATTATGATTGGCTTACCCAGAAGTAGGTTCAAGGTATTTCCTTACATACTTTATCTTGTACTTCTCTTTGGAGTTCTGTTCATTGAATCTTTTCTACAAATAGACACCCTTATTGCTTTTCCTAACTCTCATTATCCTTTTCCTGGAGATCAAACTAATTTCTAGGAACATGTTTAGACTCCGCATTGTCCATGGATTACAGTGCTGTAGACACTGGACTGGTGTTGAGTAATGGCGGCAATTTTCAGCCACAGTTCTTATCATGGTTGTTTGTAAACATGGAATACATACGTGGGTATTTCTTGCTCTGCATATATCAGCACAGGGTAATCTGTTCAGAGGGGGCACTGGAGTGATTGAAAGGGCTCGGTTTACTGGACAAGTTAGGATGTGAATAAAATTGAGAAATCTCAGCTGATTATATTTCACACAATATTGTATCTCTAAGATAATCAATACGGGAGGAAAGAAAACAGGCTGGTTGGAGAAGGTGATGGGTAAGTTTGGAATACATTAGACGTGCTGTTCTTATGGGGTACAGAGATGATGATGCTAAAAGTGGGCATGAGCTAGTGAATGGTATAAAGAATATAGATTTATAAGTCAGACAGCCCAGCATTCAAATATTAGGTTTGTCATTTTCTAGCTGTGGAGTCCTGATAGAATAATGTAAGATTTTATTCTCTTGATGAAATATGGAAAAAACAACATTTACTTTTTCTAGTCTTTACTACTTTCATCTTTGGTGTTTGAACATAATGATATGGACAGTAGATGTATTAGTTTTCCAATAAACATTGCTGGGTCGATACGTGGCCTGTCAGCTTTTGGAATCTACAAGAAGTTTGGTAGTTTCTGTCCTAGGGAAATGAAATAAAATGTCTCCTCCCTTGAGAGTATCCCATCAGAACAGTAACTCTATACTACTAACAGATTTCATCTACGTCAGGAGCTCGCACTACCTCTGAAGCCAGAACACAGACATCAAACAACTGTGTAAAATGTATAAATCTCTCCTGACTTGAAGCTTTCTCCTTACCAGTGACTATTGAGTCAATTTGAAGAATTTAAAGTTTAAATTCATCAGAAAGAGTTTAAAAAGCATTTTTCTCTAAGGTAACCTTTTTGCCTTCCCACCCAACTTACCCAAAGGGCACCCGAGTGAAGAGGACCATCGCATTTTCACCAAGGCAGAGATGAGGACGATGCTAAAGTCCCCGGAAGTTGTTCTGCCCCATTAGCCCTTCCACAGCAGGGGCTGGTCACTGGTGAGGTCTGGAAAGCTGCACAGTGAATTGTCTCAGCCTTTCCACTCTTGTCAGCATCTGCTGCTGCATTCTGTGTTTTTTGCTCTTTCCTTTGGGTATGAATGCTGAACTACGAGGTTCCTCTATCCAAGCTCCTGATTTCTGGAACCCATAGATGTATTTCCCACCTTTGAATCTCCTCTCTGGCATGTATAAAGCCTCGTGGGTCCATCCAGAGCTTGTGGGAAGACACACTGTGCTGCGAAGTGCAGCATGGAAATCATCTCTTAGGATTCATCCTCTTATTCCCATTCCCTAGTACTTTTGCCTTGTGGATATATCTATTCCTCCACTTAAAAATATTAAAAATTACATTTTATGACTAAGGTGGGAAGTACATCTATGGGTTCCAGATATCAGGAGCCTGGATAATATTTATTAATATATACACTTTCTACATTAGTCAAAAAATGTATTTGACATATTACAGTAAGAAAAAAAAGCAAGTTATGTTTGCATATTTCTAGTTGTTCAATAATTTTATGAGAGTTTTGCAAGATAATAAATTATGACAAAGTGCTATATCAGTCCCCCTTTGCTGTGTTATATCAGTCCAAACCACAATAGCTTAAAACTTGTTAAGCTCAAAACTTGGAGCATTGGTTTGAGACAAGCTGTTATTCTGTTCACAACAGCCTGGTCTGATAAAGTCCAGGGTTATTCTTGTTGTACAAGAGTGGGTTGTCAGGCACCCTAGAACTAGCTCAGCAGGATGAGTGGGGAAACTGGACCCTCTCTGTGCATGGTCCTCCTTCCTCCAGCAGGGCAGTTTGGGCTCAATTCTCCGGTAGTATGGAGACGCTAGTGGGCATGGAGGCATGCAGTCTTTTGAGTCCTAGAATTGGAACTTGCACACATTGCCTTCTTTGTATTCTACTAGAAAAAGTAAATTACAATGTGATCCTTGATTGAGATTCAGTGAGAAAATTATATTCTACTTCTTGATGAGAGGAGAGTTAAAGTCTCTTTAGAAAGGGACATGAATACAGACAAGGCAATAATGAGTAATCTACTACAGATGTTATGTGACTTGCCTACATGATGCAACAGAGATGACTGATTATCGCCTTTACTCTTGCCTTTCTCTCTCCAAAAGAAGAAATTGAAAGGCATCTTTGGAAGCAGTACACGACAGTGGGCGTACCACTAGGCTTGAGTCTCACAGATTATCAGGGCCATTTGTGTCCTCAGTCTTTCCCAGGTCTGGTATTCAAGATGGTTAAAAACAACGCCACGGTTAGCATAACACGGAACAGAGAAGGCAGTACACCAATGATGCCCAGTATTGCCAGTGCCTGGGAATCAAAGGATTAAAAAAAATAGCAGCAGAAAATTAAATAAATAAATAAATAAATAATGTAAAGCTCGCTGTTAAACTATTTATATATTTCTGGTATTAAAGTTTGGTTGTGTTAAAAAAAATTGACGTAAGTCTCCAAGAAGTTGGTTATCGGTGAATTTGACAGCTTTTTTCAAATGCCCTTGCCTGATTTCTGAACCTCTATTGTCCTTTAATGTAGACTGAAGGACAAAAATCTGACTTATCTGGCTTATCCTTACCTATAAAAGGCCGAAGAGACTTCATACATCACATGCTGAAAATAAATATGGCTAAATGTGCCAGTAAATGGAAGGAACACTCCTTTACTCTTCAGCAGACCTATACTGTCTACACTTTGATTTTACAACATGATTGAAAATCAGTGAAATAAAGATGAAGGTGGCTGAAAAGGGTTTTCTTCTAACAAATCCTTCCTTAGGGCATTGGGTTAGTTCAGTTTTCCACTGATGAATTACAGTGCCTGACATCTGCAATTTAAAAGGGGCGAGGCTCAGCGTGGTTCATGGTTTCGAGGGGTTCAGTGCGCAGTTAGCAGGTCCCAAGACAGAAACATTATGGCGGAAAGGCAAGGCAGGAAGACATGCTTTGTTCAGAGGGGCCAAGAAATAGACCACGGGAGCAGAGTCTGAGAGGAGGGGCCAGGGACCTGCGCTCAGGGTCACGCTTCCGTGACCTACCCAGACACAGGCAAAAATGCGCTTTACCAATTCCGGGGTGGACCCCAAACCAAACAAATCGAAAATCCAATTTAATTACCACAGACCCATTATCTGCCTTGATACTTCATTATGTTATTTTGCTTCCTGTGAAAATTAAAAAATGTTTAAATTGCAAATTTAACAACTAATTATATGCAAATGCTGTAGCTTAGATGAGTATATTTGTTATCTGAAAGCTTAAGAGTAGAATGATTCCTAAATATTAAAAACAGGTGGTGAGTAAAGTGAGAAAGGAAGATAATTTTTAGAATGGTGGTATCTTTTTCACTCAATAAAAAGATAATTAGAGTTAGATAGAAATATTTTTGCCAGTTGTCAATTTAGAATGGATTTACATAACACAAAAGCATAGTTAAGCCTATTTTATTGATAATTGCTTCATGAATTTAAAACAAAATTCAAAGTCAAAACACTTGTATTCTATCTCTGGCATTGAAATATTTGCTATTAGCATCTCATGAAAAGCTGCAGAGAGCTTTGAGATATGGAAAATTTGAGCCTCTTGTTTAACTAATGAATAAGCCTCCAAGGACATACAGAAGATAGAAGGACAATTTTTCCTATATTGATAACTGTTGGCAAAGAGAATATTGAGTGAATCAATGTTTGAAAGTTTGAAGCAAGTGGGCTCCTGCATTTTGGGTTAGACAAAAAACACTTTTACAAAGGCAAAATGTCCTTCATTGAATTTTTTAAAAAACTACAGCTGGTTTTTCTTGTTAGCACAAATTCCCACCTCCTCTCCATCGCTGCCTCATGCCACGTGTTTGGAGATAAGCAAATACACTAGAGGGATGTGGAACACAGGCGTCCTCCTGTTTGAAGTAATATTGCTAATTTTTTAAAAAATCAAACAACTTTAATCAGTATTTCTTCTTTAGTTGGCTGAGTAGTTTTTTATTACTCTAATTGCAAGCCCTATGAACACTTATTAAGTAAAGTGGTCTTTCAAGCTTGAAAACTAGCTTTGATTTTTCAAATCACATACAGAAAAGGATAAATGAGGAATTTTGGTGAAAAGTCTTCATCCTAGACATTTTAATACTCAATTGAAATAAATGTAATTAAATATTGAAGTAAGAATCAAGGAACTTTGAAAAGACATATTTTCGATGATAGTAAAGTTTGTAACAGTAAAGTTGGAGGTTCAAATATATACCAGTGGTTCGTATGTTTCCCAGAAAATGCTCACACTGGGTGATTTGGCTGAGGAAGGAGAGGGTCCTGGTTTTGAGTCACTAGGGCTCAGTTGGTGTTGCCCTGCCTTAGGGACTCTAGCACTGGTCACCTGGGTCGTACGACAGGACGTGACCTCTCTTGGTCATTGCTCCATTTTCTCCCTTATGGGGCCTTCACATACTCTGTTCATTTCCTCAAAATATTTGCTGAGTCTTGGGTATTTTCCAGAACATATTGTCCATTGTGACCTGACCTTATTGTCATCTGTTTGGTGAGGCTTTTCTTGACTTCACCAAGAAAGGATTAAGAAGAAAGGGTGAGAATGTTTCCCTGCTAGGATGAGACAGATATTTCCAGCCTGGAGGACATGGTCTGCATTGTTCATGTAAGAATGTGTCCAAATTGTTTTTCCCCTGAAGCTTCATCACTTGAACATATTTTCTGCTTTCAACAGAAGGGATGTAAAGGACAGAGGAGTAGAAAAAAAGAATGTAAGAATTAAAAACAAACTTCTTTGCAGTTTCATATAAACCTGTGTGCATATTGGTAAATGAATGTTCTCATATTGGACATGTGACTCTTGTCAGTTTAAAGATTTTTTTTTATTGCACTTCCTATACCCTTATTTTATATGGTCACCCTTAGTTTTTTGGTAAATGTCTTTTTTTTTTGCTTTCTGCCTTATTTGTTTTTTAAAAAAATTTTTATATTTTGAAGCTATTATGTTGAAATAGAACAGAACACGACAGAACAAAGCCAATTGAGACAGTGCAGTGAAACTGGTACAGAATGTCACAGCAGGTTACTGGGATAGCAGTAATAGGTACCATAGTAAATCTCGTTAGCTTCATAATAGTTTTTCTTTCAATCAGGTATGGCAAAATCAAAGGAAATACAGAACATTACAGAAGTTATTAAAACAGAATATTGAATAGAGCAATACCATTAATCAGAACAAAGCAAAGCAGTGATAAAAAATATTTGCCTACAAAGAGATGGTAGAAGGAAATCCCCTTTATTTGCTATATTGCATATGGTCAACCTCCCAAGAGATGCTCAGACCACTTGTTAATTTGGGGCAGGGAAGGAGACAGGCTGTTTGATTCTCAGAGTGCGTGCCAGTAGGCTCACAGCCACTTACCAGGGTGGTGAGCTCATTGCTTAGTTTCCAGAGCCCTAAGTTCCAACATGGCACAGATCTCAGGAGACACTGGTGGTTCTCTCCGCGGGGCGGCTGCAGCTTGCCAGGTCACAGCCACTTACCAAGGTGGTGAGCTGGTTGCTTGGTAAAAGTCTTTAAATTAGCCCAACCTATCTCAATTAGCCAAGAAGTAAAAGAAAGTTCTGATTTGTCTCACCTTGTGTTGGAAAGGCTGTGTTAGGAACTATTACCAATTTAGAACTTAATGATAAAAATGCGTCATTTCATTGTTTTGATTTTGTAGGATAACAATCCAAACAATTGTCTCTGCTTGTGATGTCTGAGACTTCACTTGGGAATCCTTGATGGCCAAGGGGACCAACCAAAGGCTAAAATGCCAGAGGGTGACCTCAGTGATAGATGAATTCAATCATTCGCTGGTACAGTGCTAGATTGAAAGGCTGTGTCCTACTGAGATATGGCTGGGACACTTACACATTATTTTTAGAAGGGTTTGTGCTTCTTACTGTGTGATCTTAGCTTCTGAAGGGTAGTTCTTAGGAAGTGTCTGGAGGATAAGGGTAATGAGAGACTCAGGGAAGAGCTGCATGGTTTCTAGGTGTTACTTTGCCTTGTAGTTAGATGCCTTCCAAGGTATAAACCCAGCGACATGCATTAGAACTGCACTCACTGCATTCAAGTTGGGTTACTGTATCCTTGGGTGTTTCAGTTGGCTTTTCATCACTGTGACAGAATACCCTGTGGAGTTACCTTTTATTTTGGTTCACGCTTTGGAGACTTCAGTCCATGATAAACTGGTCCTACGTCTTTGGCCTGTGGTGAGCCACCACATTATGGTAGAAGCTGACGGTAGAGCAAAACCACTTATTTCGTGGCCAGGTCCCAAAAAGAAGAGAAGCAAGCAGTCGTTCCCACAGTCTTGATAGAAGGCTTGCCACTGGGCATCTCCTAAGGGGTTTCATTGTCTTTCTATAGCACCACCCAGGATTCTTCCATTGTTTTTTCCCTTACTAGTACAGAACTGGGCAGTGAATCCAAAGCCTTTGCAGAGAGCCATACTCTTTAAAAAATTTTTTTGAAACAGTTTCTCACAAAATTGCCCAAGTTGGGCTTGAACTTGTGATCCTCCTGACTCAGCTTCTTATATTGTCAAGATTATAAGCCTATGGCACCATGCCCAGTTTTAGGCCTAAAACACATGAAATTTTAGAGGACATTTAGCATCCAAATTATAGCTCTAGGATATGAAAGACATGTGGAAGAGAGACTGAAGTTGTGAAAACTTTTACAGGAGAAAACACCAAAGTAAGAGAGCAAGAAGGAGGAATTTCTTTCATAAGCTGCCATTTTTTTTCTGGCAAATAAGACTCCATCTGAAGGACTCATTGCTTAAATTTAGCTAGTTTTATGTTTCACCTCCCTATTCAGTTGATTATTAAGAGTTCACTCACTATCTCCTGCCTGTTTTCATTCCTACCCCTGGAAAACTAATTCTTCAAGGGCTATTTTCTACTAATCATCACACCACTTGGTCAGACCCTTTCCTCTTCCTGAAGCCAGTGATGGCTTCACTGGCCTGTGACCACCACAGTCCCACAGACCCTAACCAGTGAAGAGCCCCTGCAGCTGATCGGTAGTCTGTTCTCACCCTCTAGTCATAACTTCCTTTTATCTGTGAACTTCTGTGACTCAAGTGTGATGGGACCCAGAGCACACATGGGAGTAGAGGAGACACACAAGCACCAAGCTGTGGCCCTCAGTAGGTATGGGCAGTGGGGACAGTGCTCAGCAGTTGTGCTGGTGGAAAGGAAGCTGTCTCTCTTGTGGAAGTCTGTGGGCCAGAAGTCCTGAGGAAATGGCCAGCCTGCACCATGGACAGTAGCCAGTGGTAGCAAGAATGACACTGCCTATGGTGGAAAAGGAGTTCTTGTGCACTTGAGTGAGAGGCCACCTTCCCTTTTGCTCCTTGATCTATACAATGTGAGCACAGTGTTGAAACTCTATCCAGAGTGTGCAAGGGCGCAGTCAGAAGCCAAGAAGCAAACATTCAGTAATTATAGAATAAATGTGTGCACATGGACCCTGCAATAGAACACACCTTAGCATTATCACAATACCTCAAGGAGTTTTGAAAAACACTGCCGTATTTTTAAATGTATATACACAGGATCAGGAGAAAAAGTAAAATATAGAAATCATCACATTCGATGCCAAAGAACATATTTTCAATAAAAGCTCAAAGAAAAATAATGAACAAGGAGGACAAATTCAGAAGTTACACTTACTTAAAATTGAAAACACTACAAGTGAAAGTAACATGTGATAAAATCCTCAAACTAGTGTTTTAATTTATGAAACTTTTTTATGATTTATGTTATGAAATCATATACATTTACATTATAAAAATTTTTGAAGAAGGTTTATGAGTCACAGTTTTACATTTATAAACAAATTATAGAAAATTGACTTATAGGTAGAGTTAAATTTTTCAGAAAAACTACTACAGAAGAATTCACAAGTTTGCTATGCCCCATGTACATTGGAAAAAATATGACATACAGATAGAAGATTGGAAGCTAAAGTCTTGTTCGATATGCTTAGTTTTATCATGAATCCATTCTAATGTTTTCCCAACCTATAAAATGCTCTTAAGAGTTGCAATATAAAAGAAATTCTTCTTAAAGTTAACTTTATTTAAGATCTTGAGAAATTTTTTGAGCGCTTGAATTTAACAAAAGAGACTGATGCTGCTTTCAGTTATTTGATTGAATGTAGTATATTTTATGGTAAAATAATAAATTGCAGTTACAAAAGTGACTGCAGAAAAATCGTACGTTTAATTAACATCTTAATAAAAGTATTACTATGTATTGTATCATATATAGTTATAAAATTTTTTTCAGTTTTGAAGTTTGTGTTCTTATTCAGACATATATATTACTTTTCTACAATTTTATATCATAAACTTTTATTTATTTATTTATTTATTTGCTTGTTTGTTTAATTTCATGATATAGGAGCTCCAGCCCCATCCATGCTAGCTTAGCTACATCAGCAGCCCAAATAAGAAAATCTGAAAGGAACTAGTTTGATGTTTTAATACTTTTAGTGATACTTCTTCCTGCCTTTTGATAAAGGACCCTACATGTCCATCTTTCATGTGCATTTGTGCTAGGTCCTTCATGATTTGTAAGCAACCATATTTTGTTCAATGTACCTGCTTCAAAATTACAGTTTTAGAACATCTTCTTTCAAAGTTTTTCTCCATCTCTTCTTCTTCCTTTATCTTTCTACTGCATTTTTAATCACCTCATCCCACAGATGACTTCAATAGTTCTAAGGATTTCTTTCACTTCCAATCTTCTATCTGTATGTCATATTTTTTCCAAACCTTATCTCTGACCAAAAGTTACAGTTTTTTTTAATATGCCCATTCAATAAATTAGGTCTTTTTACCTAGTTATCAAAGGTCCTTTATGCTCTGACTGTATTTGAACCTTGGAAATCTCTTTCCACTATTCCTCTTTAGAGTGGGCAGTCAAGCACACCCATTGGTCTAACTCACCAATCCTTTTCCACCTGCATTGCCGACAGCCGAGCCTTATATGATAGGCATGCTCAGAAATCAAAAGAATCATACATGAATGATTAACTAAGAAAACATGCTTTACAAAAAAATGCTGCAAAGAGTAGAGAAAGTCTTGTTCGATATGCTTAAATTTTCTTCAAAAACACTAAAAATATTTAAGCAAGATTTCACCAAATATAGTATATATGGCATTTTGGTGAGTATTTATCAAGGAAGCAAGATCATGTTTAAACCCATTTTACTGAGTGACTGAATTCAGTTTTTGCTATTTATTTTAAGTCTGGTGTCTTCCATTGTTTAACTCCCCAAACAGACTAGGATAACATGTATTTGAGTACGCCTACTAAATGCTTTAATCTATAGTTTCTGTGTGTTAATTCCCAAAATCTATATTGTCAATCTTGGTCATCCTGTGAGATTCTAATCTGTGGTTCCAGTCTGTCTTTTCTCACAGTCTGAAATGCCGAAACCTATGAAAATAATGAAGAAGTCCCATGAGGATTTAAGACATAGAGCTAATGGGGTTAAGGGCTGTTGATGGAAAAACGATGTCTACTTAGTCTGAGATCTAGGGAGTAGTTAAGATTTTAACAAGCAATTATGAAAGGGAGAAGCATGCACCAGCCACTAAGTTTGTCACAGTCTGACTGATGGCCAGTGGTCAGTCTTATTAGATGGTTAAGTATGTGTTAAAATGCATGAGGCACTGAAGAATGTATATGTCAGGCTCAGAAGTCAGTTACTTATTCTGCATTCATGGTAAGACATGGAAATTTTGAGCATAGATATCCCTTAATCAGAAGTGTTTTTACAAAGTGATATTTTGATGGCACTATGTAAGATAAACTAAAAGGCTTTATATCCTTTTATATTTAATATTTTTTTAATTTTCAAAGCTCTGTTATTACCTTGAAGTTCACTGCTTTTTCTTACTAAAACACCACAGAAGGTATCATTCTGAAGGTATAGTTTTACCAGAGGGTTATGATTTTGCTCAGTAAATGCAGCATATTACAAAATCAGAATGAATAACTTTGATTGGAACCTTTAGGAAAGCTTACAGACAGTTCAGCGGCCCTCTAAATATGGCTTTTAAAAAAAGACCTAAGTTCTTCTAACTTCCCAATAATGGAATGTCTGTACTAATCCTTACCATAACATTCAACATTACTGCAATGACATCACATTCAGGATAAGAGAGTATGAAATATACAGAGCAGAAGACACTCAGTCCAAAAAAAAAAAAGCCAAACAGGTTAAGAATGGTAGGAGAAAGTATCAAGCCAGCTACACTCTTTGTTTATTTTCAGCCTCTTCCCTCCAGCTAAAAGGCCATTTTATCTGTGCTTAGTCTGGAAAAAATAAACTGTTTCAGCTCTTTCAGGTAATAACATTTTTATTACAGGTGGTTTTAAAGCTTCATAAGAATGGGGAGGTGTAACACTTAGACAGGGCCAAACATACGTCCTACTTTCGCTGCCAGCTTTTAAGAAATCAGGAAATTGCAGTGTTACCAGGTGAGTATCTAAAGGATACAAACACAGAATCATCATTTCCAAGTTAGGTCATTTTTATGGGAACACCTGAGAGTTTTCCCAGCAAAACCAATTCACCAGGACAGGTGTGTCTTCCCCAGCCAATGGAGACTGATAGCTTTTGCTTTTCATCCGCTTTCACCATGTGTGAGTACTTCCTAACTGTTCCAAAAGTGATATTAGCAGACTCCAGTTCCCATAATGTAGGAGAGAACATAAAGGGGCACGAAGGTAGTACTAGATTAAAAATAATCTTTGACTGCAGGGAATTACAAATGTTAGTGGATCAGAGTTGTTTACTGTACTGGGATTTGCTAGCTGATAATCATGTCTGTGTTATAGCAAAACAAGCAGAAGGCACAAAATAGGAAAGAGTGTCCCTGAAAAATAAAAGTTTTTTGATACAAGGTCTTTCTGTGTAGTCAAAGCTGGCTTCAAACCCTAAATCCTTCTACTTCAGCCTCCCACGTGTTAAAATTATAGGAACACCCCACAATGCCTGACTGAGTCCTGAAAGTCCTTTTAACCCAAGCATTGAGTAATAGGTCAATATTTTGATAGTCTAAAGTGGAATTTTACAAGGGTTAGGAACCCTTCTCTTGATTAGATATAAATATGTATAAAAGGGCCTATATTAAGCTGGTCTTCTAGATGATTATTTATTCAACTAACATTTACTGTGTGTATTCCAGACACAATAAAGAAACAGAAAACAAAATGTGAATGGGTATAGTATTTGCATACAGTGCTGTCAGCAGAGCTTGACCAAAGGCCTGAATTTGGGCCCTGGCTACCTGCATTTTTTTCTACCATCTGCAAATAAAGAGTGTAAGAAAATCCCATAAACATGGAAAAACGAGTTTGCTCACAATTTGGCCTAACTGGCAAGGCAGCTAGTCCATCATCCTCCATCCTCCGTCTCACACATGGAGCTCCGCGTATTTACAGAAGCATAGGATGAAAGCCAGGGAATATGTGCACATGTAGGTTTAGCCAAGTTTTGGTCCACCAGGGACCTAGGGAATATGGATCCTCCTTGGCTTCAATGCTGGGGGATGGCAGTTTCCACGCTCAGCATTTGGAAGCTGGTGAAGATAGCTTATTTTTTCTTTTAAACCCTGACTGTTTTTGGCAATACTGGAGACTGAATCCAGAGCCTTGTACATGCTAGGCGTGTGCTGTACCACTAAGCTGTATCCATATCCTTACTTATAAAGACCCATTTTGTTCTGTCAGCTACCATATTACAATTTACTCAAATATTTTCTACTTTTAGATAATCTATCTTCATCTATCCTTTATTATAATTGAAAATATTTATAATACATGTAAATATTTGTAAAATATTTGTCTTTCTGATGATACTTTAATGCCTTAATAAACTGTTTGACTGAACATTACAAAATTGTGCAAGTAAAGGGAAATTTCTTGTGCACAGGATCTAAAGTTTTCATAGAAGCTAAAAAAAAAAAACCTTCACAAGAGATGACATTTTTCTAGGTACTATGCTAGGAACATGGTGGTGAATAAGGGAGACATACTCTGCTTCCTCTAGTGAGGTCTCTGTGGCCTTTGAATTGTCACTTCTCACGTTCATACTAACCTAGTACATCCATAGTCTGATCAAGTCCTTCTGCTTTTCTTGTGACTTCACTCCCATTCTTGTCCCCAACTCCATCCCATGAAAAATATCAATTTTTATGTTTGTAAAATAACAATCTTTCCCCCATATCATGCCCTCTTCTACATCCTATTCCATTCTCCTCCCATTCTCGGGTCAGCCTAAGTTCTAACTCCCTGCACAATCATTTCCCTCTTACTACATTGACAGCAATCTTTTTTAAATATTCAGTATTCCAGTGAAGTTGGACTTCAATAACTTCATTAAGCTTACAGTCAATTAACTCTATTCAATCACTGTCTTTCTGGAAGCCTATGATACATTTAACTAAGTCCAACACTCTCCTCTTTGGAATAATAACAAATTTTTTCTGGTTTTCCTTCTCTTGCAAAGATTATTTCTTCTTGATCTTTTTTTATAGTTCTCATTCCATTGCCTTCTCTTTAACACTGGTCTTTACCAGCTTTATACAGTACATTGTGCTCAGACACATCACTGAATATAATCTAGGTAAGCTTCAATGTACTAGTACATATCATAAAATTATAATATATAATTTTTCATATATATGGTTTCTAGGCAGAAATTCTATAATTTTCATTCTATAGTCTCAAAGTGATTAACCAATAATCATTTAAAGTGAGTGAAATGCTGTCATGTACTATCAGTTCTTAAAATTTTGTGATGTCTCCAGATTCTAGCCCTGCTCTACCCTGAATTTGATACTGTTCACTTTTCCACTAAAGAATTTCTGTACTTGTCTTTTATAATTTCCTAGGTATTCATTTCTTCACATCCTTTTGCCTTTTAATTTCTTTTTATTTTCCATAATCCAGTGTAAGAATCATCCTCTCAAATCTTTTTTTTTCTTTAATACTCATTGTGCTGCTGAAGTGGAATGTCAGCTTGGTGGGCCTTAGGATCTGTTGAGATTTTGGGGGAAATTGGTGATGCACATTTCTGGGTGTGTACGGGTGGGTCTTGGAGTTGTGGTTTTGGAGTCTAACTCTGGTTTCCCACCTCTTCCTTCCTGGACTCTATGCCTGTTCTTTTCTCTGCTACCTTTGCTGCCATGGTTTTTCTGCTCTGGAGCCAGCCAACCATGGACAAAACCCCACAAAAAATGTAAGCTAAATCAAATCTTTTCCCTTTTACCTTGTGGGTGCTGGGTACACTCAAGTCACTCTATCTCTTTACTGGTAACATCCCATGAGGTCTGTGCTACTTGCTTCTTTCCTTTTCTCCTTCTTTAATTTCTCCTCCCTCCCTCCTTCCTTCTTTGTACTACTGGATCCAACTATCTGCTCACTGTTAAGTAATACATTTGCAGGTAAAAACAGTAAAAAGTAAATTATAATTTTCCCATGTTTTTGTACTTCTTTGTTGTGGAACTACCTGTTGACTATCTGGTAATATGTGAACTCCCATACTTGCTGATATATACCTGAAACCCTGGTCAGTGTTTAAGTCATCATTGAAATTTCACTGACTGGTGAATATGTAGTATTTGATGACTAGAAGTCATATGATTCCTTTTCTTTTGCTATATTTTTCAAAATATCTGGTTTTTTATGACACATCAGATTGCAGAGAGCGCCTAGTGCTGTTTGCTGTGACTTCTATATGCTACAGCCTGTATAAGAAAGACCCTAAGAGACCCTCAAGCTATGCAATGGGAACATCGCAGGACCAGCAGCTGAGAGCCGGGCCTATTCGGACTAACATCACAGGATTGGCAGCTGAGAGCCAGGGCGGCTCAGGAGAGCTAGGCGCACCCTTCACCGACTAGGAACATTGCAGGGACAAGTGGCAAGGGCCTGAGGAACCTGGGTCTGCCTCTGCTGGGCCCACCCATCCTCCAGGAACATCTAGGAAGTCTGCCACAGGGCTGAGCTGCCTGGGACCACATCTGCTGGACCAGCCCTTCCACTGGGAACATTGGACTGCAGTGGACTACCATGCTGGCTCAATGAGAGGCTCAGGAACCCCTAACCCAAACAGAAGACCTCATCAGGGTCCAGCCAGTGTGGTGAGTTTGCCCCCAAAATAGAGGTCTGCAGTGGGTAAATAGGGGCAGAAGTGAAACTCCCTCCAAGTGTAAGACCTTGGCTAATCTGGCAAGAGAGTAGGTATTCCCCTCTCCCCACACAGAGAACATCAGACAGGTTGAGGAGTGTGCCAATATTGCCCCTCCCAAATTTAGAGGAAATTAAAAGAACTTATGAGACCCCCAGTGACACAGCAGGGCCTCAGCTGACAAAAACACTGTAGCCAGGGAGACCTGATGACCTGCCACAACCTGAAGATATAACAACAGCAGGAACTAAGAGTTGCCCTGCATCAATACTTCTGGGTTACTTAGCCCAGAAAGAATATAGGACTCAAACAACAGGCACAATAGGAGGAATTCAGGAGACTAGGTCTCCTCTTCATGGTGGTACCCAGAAATTTGACAAACATCAACCACACAGTAGAACCCTGAAACACACACTACAGAAACTTGTGACAGTTGGAATAGAAAGACCAGAAATTTACCCAAAAGGTGAAAATGCCTAAACAAAAAGGCAAAATGCAATCCCGAACATCTAGTCCATCAGGGGCAAGTGCAGGCAATTATGAAATAGAGGACCCTAAAATTCATACACCAGAAATCTCTGAAAAGATAGCAAATGAAGCAAAGAAACAAATCCATGAGGCTATGGAGGAACTCAAATAAGAAATAATGTCTTATGTAAAGACAAAAGTAATAACCTTAGTAAATGAGCTGCTCAACATAGCTAGGGAAGAAATAGATAAGAAACTACAGGAGCATGGGAAATTGATTGAAACTTTGAATGAACAATGCAGAAAACAAGCAGAATGTATGAAACAAATTAAAAGAGATATGCAAGAAGCAAAAAATTGTATTGAAAGTCTGCAAAGCTGCTTCAATGAAGCTGAGGGTAGAATTCCGGACCTTGAGGACAGGATTGCAGATAGCGATCTTGAAAGGGTTGAACTTATAAAAACAACAAAGCAGCATGAAATGACAATCCAACAGCTACAAGATGATGCCAGGAGAAACAATGTTAGAGTAATAGGCATTAGTAAGAAGGCAGGAGACAATGCAAAGGATATAGCTAAGCTGTTCATAGAAATAATGGCAGAAAATTTCCCAAACATGGGGGAAAAATCTGATATACAAATAAGTGAGGCATATAAAATGCCACACAGTCATAACCAACATAAACCTAAACCCAGATATATAATAATTAAGATCGCAGACATACAGCATAAAAACAGAATACTAAAAGCCCTTAGAGAAAAGACACAACTCACCTACCAAGGAAAGCCTATCAGAATCACAGCAGACTTCTCAGCACAAACCTTCAGGTTAAGATGAGCTTGGAGTGAAATATTTCAAGCTCTGAAAGAAAACAACTTTCAACCCAGACTGACGTACCCAGAAAAACTGTATTTCAGATTTAATGGAGAAATAAAATATTTCCATGACAAAGAACAACTAAAGAAATTCATATCCACCAAACCAACCTTAGAAAGAGTGCTGAAGGACATCCTACGTAGAGATAAAAATGACCACAATCTCCAGAAGAACAACAGAAAGAAATCACCAGGCTGGACAAAAAAGTAAACAAGGGAGAAAGACAGGAAACTAACAACAGTAACACAACATGGCAAAGTTGAGCCAGTACATATCAGTGATATCCATAAATGTAAATGGGCTTAATTCACATATCAAAAGAAACAGGTTGACAGAATGGATCAAAAAACAGGATCCCATAACATGCTGTATACAAGAAAGACATCTGACTCAAAAAGAAACTCATAGATTAAAAGTCAAAGGATGGAAAACAGTATTCCATGCAACAGGAACCCAGAAAAAAGCAGGGGTAACTACTCTATTTGCAGACAATGTGAACTTCAAACCTAAAATGATTAAAAGAGACAAAGATGGTCTCTACATACTCTTAAGTGGAAAAATTCAAGAGGAAGAACTAACAATTATTAATATACATGCACCAAACACAGGAGCACCCAATTATATAAGACAGATATTAAAGGACATGAAAAACCAAATACACAAGAACACAATTATTACAGGTGACCTTAACAGCCCACTGTCACAAAGAGATAGATCAACTAGACAAAAAATCAGCAAAGAAATAATAGAACTGAATCATACCTGTGAGCAATTGGACTTAGTAGATGTTTACAGAGTGTTCCACCCAACCACATCAGAATACTCTCTCTTCTCAGCTGCACATGGAACATTCACCAAAATAGACCATATAGTATCCCATAAAACATTCTTAAGTAAATGCAAAGGTATTGAAATTATCCCACGCATCCTATCTGACCATAGCGCACTGAAACTGGAAAATAATGGCAAATTGCAAAACTAACATAAATACATGGAAATTAAATAACAACCTTTTGAAGAACCAGTGGGCTACAGAGGAAATTAAAGAAGAAATAAAGCAATACCTACAACACAATGAAAATGCAGACAGAGCATACTGTAATTTGTGGGATGCAATGAAAGCGGTCTTAAGAGAGAAGTATATAGCAATAAATTGTCATATCAAGAAAACAGAACAAGCACAAATAAATAATCTAATGCTTCATCTCAACCTTCTAGAAAAAGAAGAGCAAGTTAAATCTAAAGTTCATAGAAGAGACAAAACTGTAAAAAAAAAAAAAGAGCCAAAATCATGCAATTGAAACTAAAAAAATAATACAAAGAAATACTGAATCAAAAAGCTGGTTTTATGAGAATAAACAAAATTGACAAACCTCTAGCTAACCTTATGAAGAAAAAGAAAGAAAAAACCCGAATTCATGCAATAAGGACTGAAAAACGAGAAGTTACTACAGATCCCATGGAAATTCAAAAGATCATGAATACCTACTTTGAAAATCTCTACTCACATAGAAAGGAAAACACAGGGGAAATGGACAGATTTCTAGAAACACACCAAACTACCAACTCAACCAAGAAGATACAGCAATTTTGAATAACCCAATATCAGCTATTGAAATTGAAAGCATAATAAAAAACTTACCAAGAAAGAAAAGCCTAGATCCTGATGGATTCACAGCTGAACTATATAAGAAATTTAGAGAATACTTGATGCCAATACTCCTTAAACTCTTCAATGAAATTGAAAAGAAAGCAATCCTCCCTAATTCATTCTTGGAGGCAAGTATTCCTCTGATACCAAAACCAGAGAAAGACCATACCAAAAAGGAAAACTATAGGCCCATCTCACTAATGAACATAGACTCAAAGATTCTCAACAAAATACCAGCAAATAGAATGCAGCAAATCATCAAGAAGATTATACATCATGACCAAGTGGGGTTCATTCCAGGAATGCAGGGATGGTTTAACATACACAAATCAATAAATGTAATACACCACATCAACAGAGCCAAAAAAAAAAAAAAAACCCACATGGTCATCTCAATAGATGCAGAAAAAGCTTTTGAAAAGGTCCAACACATGTTCATGATAAAAACCCTTCAGAAACTCAGAATACACAGTGTCTACCTCAACCTTATAAAGGCCATCTATGACAAACCAACAGCCAATATTTTACTAGATGGACAAAAACTGAAAGCTTTCACTTTAAAATCAGGAACAAGACAAGGATGTCCACTATCAACACTCCTATTCAATATTGTTCTGGAAATACTAGCCAAGGCAATCAGACAAGAGAAAGAAATAAAAGGAATAAAGATAGAAAAGGAAGAAGTTAAATTATCACTATTTTCAGATGCCATGATACTCTATAAAGAAGACCCAAAAAACTCCATTAAAAGACTACTAGAGGTAATAAACAAATTCAGCTGTGTAGCTGACTACAAAGTCAATGCTCAAAAATCAATAGCATTCCTGTACACAAACAAGAACCTCACTGAGAGAGAAATTATGGAAATATCGCCCTTCACAATAACATCTAAAATGAAGTACTTAGGAATCAACCTAACTAACAATGTAAAAGACCTGTATACTGAAAATTATATTATGTTTAAAAAAGGAGATTAAAGAGGATATTAGAAAATGGAAAGATGTTCCATGCTCTTGGCTTGGAAGAACCAACATTGTGAAAATGGCCATACCCCCCAAACTGTTATACAGATTTAATGCAATCCCAATCAAAATACCATGGAAATACCTCACAGATCTAGAGAAAACATTCCTAACATTCATTTGGAAAGAGATGAAACCTAGAATAGCAAAGGCAATTCTGAGCAATAAAGACAAGGCAAGAGGCATCTCAATTCCTGACTTGAAACTGTACTACAAAGCCACAGTGATAAAATCAGCATAGTACTGGCAAAGAGATAGACCTGAGGATCAAAGGAACAGATTAGAAGATGAAGTATAAGTACAAAGACATTCAGCCACCTGATATTTGACAAAGGGTCTAAACATGTTCACTGGAAGAAGGATAGCCTCTTTAATAAATGGTGTTGGAAAAATTGGCTCTCCACATGCAGAAGACTAAAACTAGATCCATGCCTACCACCATGCACAAAACTAAAGTCTAAATGGATTAAAGACCTAAACATTAAAACAGAAACACTAAATCTACTAGAAGATAAGGTAGGTAGAAGTCCTGGAGACATAGGGGTAGGCAGAGATTTCATTAACAAAATGAAAACTGCACAGGAAACACTTCAGAGAATCAACAACTGGGATCTCATATTATTGAAAAGTTTCTTCACTTCAAAAGTAATCACCAACAGAGTGAAGCCGGGGGTTTACCTCAGTGGCTTAAGCGCCTGCCTGGCAAGCGCGAGGTTGTGAGTTCGATCCCTGGTACAAAAAAAAAAAAACCCCAAAAAACCAACAGAGTGAAAAGAAAACCCACAGAATGGGAAAGAATCTTAATCAGCAACCCCTCAGACAAAGGACTTATACCAAGAACACATAAAGAATTAAAAAACACCCCCCCCAATTCAAAGACCCTCTCCAAAACTGGGCAGCTGAGATGAACACACAGTTCTCAGATGAAGATATACAAATGGCAAATACATGAAGAAATGTTCACCATCACTGGTCATTTGAGAAATTCAAATTAAAACAACATTGAGATATCATCTCACACTGGAAAGAATAGCTGCCATCAAGAAATCAACTAATAACAAATGTTGGCAAGGCTGCAGGGAAAAAGGAACACTGCTCCACTATTGGTGGGAGTGTAGACTGGTGCAACCACTATAGAAATCAATATGGAGAATTCTCAGAACACTAGGACTGGAAGCTCCATTCAACCCAGCTATTCCCCTCCTGGGTATTTTCCCAGAAGAACTGAAAAGTTAATATCACAGTGATATATATATATATACACCTATGTTTATAGTAGCCCAATTTGTAATAGCTAAATCTTGGAAACAACCAAGATGCCCATCAACTGCAGAGTGGATGAAAAAGATGTGGTATTTTTACACAATGGAATATTACTCATCTATAGAAAGGGATGATCTTGAGGCCTTCAAAGGGAAATGGAGACAACTTGAGGCTATCCTCATTAGTGAAATAAATAAGAATCATATTTATAAATATCACATTGTTTCACTAGTATAAAAAATAATAAGAACTGTAGGAGTAATAAAACCCAAAATGTGTAATTGCTACTATAAAAAAGAGAAGAAAAGAAAGTTCTAAAGGATATAACTGCATGTATGTTTAAGTGTGTAAGATAGATGACCACATTATTGTTTTTGTTAGATTGTTGAGCAGAACTGTTAACAGTCTCACTGTTTGAATGTGTACTTTGTATGCTTTGATTTTGTAACGTAAACAACTATTTCCAGTGATGAGAGTATGTAACATATCAAGTGGCGATTTCTTAGTGTTTTTTTGTTGTTATTTTGGGGGTTTTTTTGTTTGTTTTTGGTTCTTTTATTTTTTTCCCCTTTGGAATTCTGTATTGTTGCTACTATTTTTCTGTTTTTTCTGGTTGGTTTTTTTTCTCTTTAAATAAAATTTAAAAAAAAATAAAAATATGACACATCATTAGTTTTGCTGTTGTCTACTTTAGAATTCTTTCAGGTTGTGTTTTTTTCTTATCAATTTCAAAAGATAGAACTAATTTTTTCAGCTCCTCCATGTAGAGCTTTGAGGGCACCTCCCTAACATTATGCCAACAAAAATGCTGAATAATCTGAAAACGCAAGTAATTTTCTTGGATTTGATTTACAGGACAAATTGTCCTGTAAATCTGAAAAGATAGCGAAAGCTTCAAACTTAACATAGAGAATCTCAGCTAAGATGCATTTATGTAGAATAGATATTATTAAAATTTTAAACTGGTAGGGAAATTGTCTTAGTTACTTTCTCATTGCTGGGAAAAAAACTGCCCAAGTTAAAAGAGGAAAGGTCTATCTTGGTTCACAGTTAATTGAAGTTTCAGTACATAGTGGGCTGGTTCCAAGGCAGGGTGGCATGACAGAGGGGCATCACAGAGGGGAAACACTTCCTGGCATGGCTGGTAGGAAGCAGTGGGCAATCAAGGGAGGGTGAAGGAGGTATATCCTTCCGGGCCACACCCACGGTGACGCACCTCTTGCTATCAGGTTTGACTTCCTAGCTATAAACACATCAGTAGGCTAATCAAATGATGAGCATCACACATCCATGATCAAGGCACTTCCCAATAGCCCCACCAACAAGCACATAAAGGTTTGGGAGGACATTTAGGTATAAACTACAAGAGACACTTTAATGGTAACATCTACTTTTTGAGATCGGATTTCACTTTGTAGTTCAGACGGGCTTTGAACTCATTATGGATGCCAGTATGGTCTTGAGCTTGTGGTCATCCTCCTGCCTCAGCTTCCTAAGTACTGTGATTATAGGCATGTCTGGCCTTACATAGTAATTTTGACAAATTGCTGGAGATGGGGTATAGATTAAATTGAGAATCACTATTCCTGGTCACAGTCAGTCCTACTGAAAGACATTTTGCTTGAGAAAGGAACATGGAATAGCAACTTTCAGGGTCAACCTCCTGCCCTTTGGAATGCAGTGCAAAATTTCCACAATCAGTTGGGGTCTCTTGCAGCATGTTCTACATAGAAAGCATCTGCAGAGGTTCTACACAGACTGTGTCGTGTCTCTAGAAATTATGAGTATCTGTGACTGCCACAGGCCACTGTGCCTTACTTTGAACAGGTCCACCATGTCCCACAAAACTTATTTGCAGCATTAGCATGGATGTGTGTGTGTGTGTGTGTGTGTGAGAGAGAGAGAGAGAGAGAGAGACAGACAGACAGACAGAGAGACAGATGGAAAGACAAGGCATTGTTCATCTTCACATTGTAGGAGAAGAAATTGATATTCATATGAATTTGAACTTGCAATATCCTACTGCAAGAATGCACGAGGATGAGGGAAAAATGTTGTCACACTTTGAAGCTTCTTTAAGGAAGTTATTCTAAGCACATGAGTCTTAGAGCCATTTAACTACAAGCTGACAAAAGAGACAATGGAACTAGATTCGACAATTCACTTGGTCACTATTATCAGGAAAAAAGAGAAAGCTTCAAAGCTGAATCTAGAGAATTCCAGCTAAGATGGGCTTACATAAGATAGATATTATTGAAGCTATCAACAGACAGGGTCACTCACATGGTAATTTTGACAAATTATGTAAGACCCAACTAAACACTGGGGATGTAGGTATAAACAAAAGTGCCATGATCCTGTATTGCTGCTTTACTTAACACCCCAAACACACTCGTAAGTTCAGATGTGAATGTTGGACTATGAATTCCCATCATGCCTTTGTTCTGATTACTGTAGGCCAGCTCCTACTAAGGTCTGGGACCAAAGTGGTCCTGTGGAATCACACAGTATATCTAAAAGTAGATGCAGATCATTCTTAAAATATGTATTGCAAACTATGAAAACCACTGCATTTTTTCTCAGTACTAAAGATTGAATTCGGAGCCTCCAGGCACTGGGCAAAATCCCTATCCCAGGCTGGGCTCAAATTTACAATCTGCCAATCTCAGTCTCCCAGAATGCTGCATTATAGCATATACCCTCATCACCATCTTGGAATTTTTTTAAAAATAAAAAATATAATTAATATAAAAGGGAGAAAAAATAACATATATAATATTTAGTTTAACCAAAGAAGGTAGAAAAATAAGAAATTTAAGAAAAAAATTGACCAATTCCATATTTTAGTTGGAGATTTCAGCATGTCTCTTTTAGTAATTGCCAAATTGAAATAAAAATTACTAAGAATATAGTTGAAATAAACACTACCATTAGTTAACTACTTGTAATGAATTTTGATAGAATACATCATCCAACAGGAAGAAATAAGTTATTTCAAATTGACCTGAAATACTCAGACAGATAGACCACATGTTTGATGATAAAACTTACCTTAACAAAAACAGAAACTTAAACATATGTTCTTAGAACATAATAAATTTAAACTTAAAAACAATGATAAACAGGAATCTGTGAAATCCCCCCAAAATACACTCAAAATGACATAACTGTCAATTCTGAAGAAAAACTATAAAAATACTTTGAGCATAGCAAAAATTAAAACATGATCATTACATGAAGGATGCAATAAAACCAGGTTTTAGTTGGAAATTGTAACATTAAGTGCACATATTAGTAAAGTAGATCTGAAAGCAATCATCTAAATTCCCATCTAGGAAATTAGAGAAAGGTTGCAATTGAATTCTAAAACAAAAAGGGAAAACTTATTAAAAATTGGAGCGGATAATTGCTTCTCAACCTTTTGGATACAATCAAGTGAAAAACTGGAACAGAAATCAATGACATTTAAAATAGTAAATCAGTGCAAATGAATAGCATAAAAAGGTAATTCTTTGAAAATAGCAATAAAATTGACAAATCTATAGCCAGACTAACTACAAAAGAAGAAAACATAAATTACTAATGTTAAAAATAAAAGAGGGGTCCTTCATTAGCCATGAAAAATTATCAAGAATAGAGTGAGCAATCCAGTAACAATTCACTAATGAATCTGAAGCAGAAAAATCATTGAAAACATGAACTACCAAAACTCACACACAGATGAATGGAGTATTCTGAAAAGATTTCTGTCTTTTAAAGAAACAGGTTAATCATTAGTAATTTTACAAAAACAAAGCACAAGAAAAAAGGATAGGGATTCTCCACAATTTCTTTGAGAAAACAGAAGAGATGTTGCTTAACTTACTTGAGTAGGACCAACATTTATCCTATCATAACACTGGATAAAGATACTATAAGAAAAGAAAATTACAGGTTAGTATATCTGATGAATATAAATTTAAACACCTTAACAAAATATTAGCAGATAAGATGTATCATAGTCTATATAATCAGTTACTAATATCCATGAAATCCTTCAGTTATATATAATAAAAATAATCAGATAAGTGATAGCATTTTTGCATTGGTTACTTTTCTCTCATTGCTGGTACAAAATACTTGACAACCAAAATGAAGAGAGAAAAGGTTTATTTAGCTTACAGTTTGTGGAGGTCAATACTCAGTTGGCTCCAAGACAAGGTGGTGGCTAACAGGCAACTGTTCATGATGTCAGCAAGTAACAGCAAAAGGGCAAAAATGGAAAAGCACACCTCCTTCCCTCCTTCACATTGCTTGCCAGTTGCCCGCCTCTGGGTGGGTGCAACATTCACACCACCAATCCCAGCAATAGACAATGACCCAAGCACAAATGCTAGATTCATCTGCCTTTGAAAGCTAGCCCCCAGTGACTGTCTGAGGCTTTAGGGGGACGTTTAAACACAAACCATAACAATCATAATAAACAAGAAAAAATAAAATTTTATTATAAAACAGTTTTAATTATAGACATGGCTTACAATTACAGCCCTCAAGCTTTTCGTGTATATTCTATATCTATATGCTACAAATATTATTTACCTGATTCTTGACTAAGTGAAATCTAACCACTCTGATTTTGCTTACTAACCTTCAACAAATAATTTGTTAAATAGTGAAGGCTTTAATGTAAAATCCAAAGTAAAACATAAAAAAGTTAAACAAAAGAGTGGTATAAAAATTGGATAACTTCTCTGTCTACAAGTTAGAATTGGTGAAACTAATTATAAAGTACATTTTCAGGTCACAAGTATTAAACCTATTTGTGTTAAAGCAGCAGACTACAATAAATGATTAATCCATTCATTTCTCAGCATTGTCTGCTCAGTCATTATGGATGTCACAAAAGTGGAATAGGTATTGTCATGAAGCAATTCACTGGCAAAAATGGTCAACAGTTTAATGATAATTAAAATACACTTTACAGACATTCAGTAATAATATATCAGGCAATAACGACATGCTTATGTGCTTACCGACTCTTTCTGTTGCCCTCTGCTTAGCTCGAACTCTTTGGTGCACCTAAACTCATAACTCACATCTTTTCTTCCTTCCTTAATTGCTTAATATTGCTTCTAGGCTATGATGTAAAGAGGCATCAGACTGACACCATCAACCTCACATAACTTAATGAGTGAATTATCAATTTTTTTCCTTTGCTAACTACTCTATTTGTTCATCGTTATGTCAGACGGGCTATGTCTGCTTTTAGATATTTACATCCTATGTGATATATTTGCCAATATCAATGCAATTTGTTGTGTATAACAGTGTCTTTACCTGATTGTATTAAAGAAGCTATGAAATGGAGAACTCGTTTTTAAAAAGTTAACTCAGTGTTCACTTACATTTTTATTAGATGTTTTTAATAGCCTATGTCACCTCATCTTGTAAGGGTGCTTTCAAAGTGTGCTTTAATTTATTAATGAAATACTAAAATGTGTTTTTTCTTTTTAATATATATGGTAAAATACACTTAAATTCATTGAAATAGTTTATGAAAAAAAGCTTCAAGGAAAGGACGTAAATCAGGTTTACTTTAGATTTATTTGAATTTAAAGAAGAAAAAAGCTTTGTGGAGTAAAAGTCATCACTATTTAGATCAAATTTATATGAAAATAACTTTGAAAAACACGTTAAGTTAATCCTTTCAACCATGCATTGCAATACGAGATTTCATGAAATTAGAACACTTGGTTGCAATAGAGTTTATTCTGTCTCTGTCTCCCTGTCTGTCTCTCCCCTCTTGTCATTCAACTGAGAGCCAATATTTGGGGATGAACAAAGTGTCCTGGGACAAAGGATGACCAGAGAGGGCTGTCTGCAGAGACTGAATCTTCATGGAGCTCTATAAAATTCAGTGTTAAATTTTTCTTTCAGAATTAAAGTAGGTCACTTGTTTTCAGTCAACATCTTCGAACTTGTCACCAACCTCTGGTTACATCTTTCTTGATAGCCATTAAGAAAGGACCAATTCTTAGGCTCTTATTTCTAGAAGTTTTGGTTTGTTTCTGTGTAGGGACATTCTGATGTTATGCTTATATTTAATTCTTTAAAATTTATTGCACTTTAGTCCAATTTAATAGATAATGTCAAAGACATTCATGAATTTTTATTTTGTCATCTCATCCTTCTCAGAATTTAGTTAATATTTACTTGTATTTCCATAACATTTAATGAAAAGCCTAGAAAATATCTTGAAAATAGAAAAGGCATATAATGTTTTAGAATAATTGCAAATGCTTTCATCTTGAAAGATTCTTGGGCAGATACAACCTTCAGGGCAGGTTCCAAATTTCATTCATTATTATATTCTCAGAGCCTAGTAGAGCACATATCAAATTCTGGTCTCATCAAATGTATTTTAATTAATTGAGCTTTCTCATCAAGTGGTAACCAAGGCAACAGCAACAAAAGATGGCAGTATATTTTCTCTTGAAGAGAAAACTCAACGTGATAAAGATTAGAAGTGCTCTGATTTTCCTGTGTGATAAAAAAAGTTCAAGAATAGCACAGATTTAGATATGCTATCAAAATAGGTGCAGGCAATTGGCAATTTTATTTACCAAACAATTGACAAAAGAAGCAAAATCCACACTAGTCTGTACGCGATGGTAAAGACACCATGTGCATAGTTGGCATCTGGGAGTGAACAGCTGTCCCACAGTAGTAATAATAGATATCACATACGGTTTTTCATTCTTTCAAGGCAATTTGAAATTCACTTATGAATCAATGGACGCAAAATATCCAAAAGAAAGTGATACGCTCAATTAACAGAATATGTGAGAAACAAAAGAGAAGCTATGCCTAGCATCCAAACTAAAACAGGCACGAGCTTAGTTCAAGAGCAAATAAATGGCCCTTTCATAGATACATTAACACAGTCAGGCCATCAGAAACCTACAAAGTGTAGAATCCACTTTTAGCATTCACTCATTTGGTTAGCACATCTGCATTTTGTTCTTGGTGAAATGTAAGCGTGGATATATATACCCTACCAATTAGTTACATTTTGGTACATATTTTTCTATGAAGGAAGTAAAGAATTATATAAATGGAAATACAATTTTTGTTACCTTGGTTTTACTTCTTCTCCATTATCCAAAGCTAATGCTTATCCTCTGAAATTGTCTAGACCAAAGGACAAACTGAGGACTAATATGTGGAAGTTATATGAAATGTTCCTTCAAATATAAAAGAAAATATAATACATGATATTAATATAATATGACACATTAAAATGGACAATGCAATACAGAGGGGACATTTTATAAAAGATTAAATCTATATATATCTTAAATATATGACAGTTAAACTTTATTAGTAGTAATCAATAACATGCAAATTGATACCAATGTGACACCAGTATATCCTATCAAAGAATCTGAGAGTAAGTGTTGGGGAGAAAAGTGAGAGAGTAAATTGTGACATACTTCAGCAAACATTATGCTTTCCTAACCAGTCTTCAGTATTAATTCTGTGTACCTGTGCACTAGTAATTACAAATATAAAAATTCATAGAATCTTTCGTTTTAGTGATCTCTAATCTGTTTTTTGTTTGTTTTTCTTTTTTTTTTTTTTTTGGTACCGGGGGGTGGGATTGAACTTACCACCTCGCGCTTGCCAGGCAGGCACTTAAGCCATTGAGCTAAATCCCCAGCCCAATCCCTAATGTGCAAACATACCCAATATCTATTGTCAATAGAATGCATGAACAAATTACATTGTATTTCTACTAAAATACAATATTTATATCACAATGAAGGCACATGAACTCTTCTTGCCTACAGAAAAGTGGTTAAAATTTAAATGTGCAATGTTTGAAGAAAGACAACACCCACATAGATATTGCATATATTATAAATTCATTTATTTGAAGTTGAAAAAGTCTTAATTAAGCTATATCCTTGTGCCAATTGGTTACTGCTAAGTAACAAACTGCCTCAAAACTTTGTGGCCTAACATATCAGCTATTTTATCATGTTTATTGGTTGTGTGGAAATTAACAAGATTATTTCTCTCTGTTTCATGATGTCTAGGGGATCCAAATCTGCATCTCTGGGATGTCTCAGATGGCTGATGATAGAAATCATTCAAAAAGTCTGCCCCCACAGATCACCATGTAGTGAGAAATGCCAGGGGAGGTATGGGGAGACTGCTGACGAGAGCACCCACACACGATTTCTCTGTTAGTTGGACCACTCAACATTTTGCAAGTGTTTAAAACAGGTAGTAGAAGCCAGCCTGGGCCACATAGTGCATACCAGCCTGAACTGCATAACAAATCCTGTCACAAGCAAACAAACAAAGCCAACAACAACAACGAAGACAAAAACTCAGGTAATAACGTAAGAAAAATCAAAGCATAAAAGTACACATAACATTATTTAGATAAGTAAAATAATAATTGAATAAACTGTTAAGAAAACCAGTAGTAATGTTTACCTCCAGGAATGGTAAATGAACTGGGAGTCCAGGACGGGATGAAAACTTTTTATAGAAGCTTCAAAGAATGACATATGTGCATTACTTGCTCAGAATTACTAAATTTAATTAAATTTTAATTAAATATTAAAGCTAACTAAAAGAAATTAGTATCAAACCAAGGTGTCTATTGATTTGGTAATGAGACCAAACTGGACATGTAATAACTGTCTCACTATGCAATTTAATTTTATTAATACTGTGTTCAAAGGCCACATAAAGTTATTTTATAGTGAGCGCATCCTACATTTCAGAAAACACCACGTAAAACAAAAATTGGAATCAAAATCATTTTGTTCAAATAACCAATACCACTCTGTGATTGGCTCACTGACAAGAAACATTTCTCATTGAAAAGATCTAGCCCATGGAGAACATAATTATTATGAAGATAGAGATGCATTCAAGATACTGAAACACTCGGCAAGGCTAATGCAAGAGAAGTACCATGAATCATTCCACAAATATTTGGTCTAATTTTCTCCATTTTCTCTTAGAATGTATGAAGTATGTGATAAATACTCAGCATTTTTTCTATGGCCTTTTAGTTTGTTCATATTTAAGGTGATTGAATCAGACTAAAGATTGATAATAACACATACTAATCATCTTCGTGTGATGGCACATCCTCTGTTTTAGTTACCTACAGTCATTCAACAAAAACTTGATTACAAGCATTGGCAGAATCTTCAATTTTGCTTTTAATTTTAGAATAGCATCTACTTAACTCAATCTTCTATTGTCTTTAATTGTTCATATCTACTTTAGCAACTATATTTAAAATACTGAATTTGCTTTCTTTTCTCAACTGAAGTTCTGAGAAACTTTGTTACCAATAAACACATTGTATGGGAAGATGTAGTCTGAAATAAATCTCCTGACATTTTGCTTTATTTAGACAGGTAAATGCCAAAAGCTGTGACACAAAATGCATCATTTGGATGGGAATTATAACTCTAAACCAACCTATTTTCTGAAAAACAAAAAGTGCCATAACCCCAGCTCGGTTTGCCTGCAGGTCTATGCTTGAACTTTTATCTATGCTTGAGTTTACTATTAAGAGTCACAAACTCTAACAATGTTAGAATCTCACTGATTCATGCTCATTTATGTTCAGCAATGCAGAAAGATTAAATCTCCTACCAAATCAAAATAATAATCAGGAAATAAAGGAATAAGCAAACTTTAAGTATTTTCCACTGCATTCAGTTCCTGAGGCACTGTGACCAGTGTCCATTTGGAATTCCTCCAAATTCAGTATTCCCTGAGTTCTTCCAAACTTTTCCACATCATGCAATGAAAGTATTTTTAAAATATATTGAGATATAGAAGTGAGAATGTTTTTGGAGCCAACTAACCTTAAGGTGAACAAAGAATTTACCAACAATGGAAAAAAAATTATAAGATTTACATGATTGCCAGTGGGATTTTCTGTTTACTTTCTATGATTAGAATACCTAAAATATAAGAGAATTCAGACTCGTGAATTGTATATATTATGTTCCATGTACTTAGGGAGTTAATGAAAATATTTACGGATATTATATAGATCCAGGCATATAATTTTAGGCTCTGAAATTTAC